>CM071717.1:50893325-50913962 GCA_036630335.1 Physaria fendleri | reverse complement strand
AGAAATTCGGCCCATTTGTTTAAAAATTGTCAAACGACATCGTTTTGATTAATTCTTCATTAGTTAACGGTTAATAATTCTATTAACTATAATCCCGTTAGTAAACTTAATTAATTAACAGTCAACAGAATTACAGGCCAACGGAAGGTATTTATGGGGTGCTGATAACCGGTTTGCAATTTACAGGTAGTAGATTTTCCTGTCGGCAAATTTACAGGGTGCTACAGATCTATATATATAGCTATATTTAAATAATGAATTTCAATCCAAATCATAATTTAAAAGAAAAGAAAAGAAAAACAGTATGAATCCAACTGTATATATTCTCTAAGCAAAGTAAAGATGCGAATAAATTTCCCCAACACATTCTTCTTTCTTTTAAAACCCTCTTTTGGCTGTAGAATCTGCTTGATACATAACCCCAAGCTTGCATTCAAATTAAATGCATTTCACATAAATAAAGCTCCACTTTCACCATCAATAATAAATAGTGATGGTGAATTTGGACTGTTTATCTGTGATGTACTTTTTTGCCAGTCAGATCATGTTTTCTTTGTATGTTTTGTCAGTCTCTTACACAATCTTATTGTTTCTAACTTTTTCATTAATGTAGCTTTTCATAATCATATGGATTTTATGCCAGCTGTTTGTTTTTACAAATTTGCTCTTCATTTTAAAAAATGATAGTCAATTTAGATAATTTTTAAACACTAACATTACTTTTATAGAAAATATATTAAATAATACATCAAAAAAATTTAAATACATTGTTTTTATTATTTTAAAATTTTCATATATAGCCTTAAGATATTTTTACTAGCATATTGTGTGTTACTGTGGATTTTGACCAGTTTACTTAATTTTTTGGAGATTGAAAACTAAAATTATAAAAACAAGATCTTTTATGATTATTTTTAGAATTTCTAATTATATTATATTAGAAAACTGTAAATGGAAAACTGTAAATGTATAAAAACAAGATCTTTTATGATTATTTTTAGAATTTCTAATTATATTATATTAGAAAACTGTAAATGAAGTATGATATAATTCGATATCCGTACCTCTATGTATAAGTGGTAAATTTGGAACAGTTTTCTACGTTGTGACGGATCAACTCTTTATTAGAAAGATCAAGACTATTTCAAGCAGCAAAAAAGCGAGCTATTTATAAACTCCCTTCGATGGTCCCTTATCTTCAACGTTTTGGAGTGTTTGTAACATCTAAGTCGCCGAGAAGTATATTATATCATCTTAGATATTCACACCTTCTCACTACTTTCCGAAATTTTATCTTGTACGATTCTTCATTATAACTGAAGTCTGAAGTATTATTGATCGATGTCCACAAACGAGAGTAACCATCATCCAAAATAGCAAAATACATCGAAAGGTCTAATCTTGTACTCCTATTAAATGATCTACAATAATGGAAAAATAAATGAAATTACCTAGATTGGTCCTAACCTTTTTCAAGACTGGTCACACTGATCTATCATCATTCTTAAAACCAATAACACCAATAAAACTATTACTCATACATTTTCAATCCCAGTACATATGACATTTCTCTAATACTCATATAATATTGACTGTAATTTTTTTTTTTTTTTTATTTCTAGTGATTCATGTATATCAATCAAGAACAACATCGTTTTTCATGTTTTCATCAATCAAATTTTATTTAGAAAAAAAAAAATAGTAATTGAAAACTTTTATGGGTCCAAAACGACAACCATTGTTTGTTTTTTTTTGACAATCTCTAAAGCAAAACAAAAACATGTAGTAAATGTTACATCTCGACGTGTCTCAATTTTTCAATAGCTGTCAATTTTTGTCTCTCAATTGGAACATATACACAAATAGTGATATATATACGAACATATATATTTTGAGTAAGGAATAAAAAGTGTCCACCATGCATTATGATATCAACTTTCATTTAATTATATGCTCATTCGTCAGACAAGACTTAAATTTATATGAAGTTAAATAAATTCCATCATAATACTTTCGACTATATATTAAGAATCATTACAAATTTAGAATTCAATTCACAAGATCCAGGGCCGTTTTGTTGGTGTGGTTTGCATTGCATTCATTAGGCATACGGCAAAAAAACACCGCCACCGAAAAACCGAACTAAATAGAACCAAAAAAATACGAACTGAATTCTTTAAATAACCGAATGGTTCCTAGATTTTTAGAAACGAAGAATCAAAACCAATCCGAAACGAGAACCAAATACCCGAAATGTTTAATCAATTAATATTTATAGTTATTTTAATTATATTTAGTTACAATATTAAGTGTCCTTATTAATTTTCTAAATTATATTTGGTTACAATATTTATATATTTTTTGGATATTTTAACTACTTTTGATTAAAATAAATAAATATGGTTATAAGCAAATGAAAAACAACCAATTCGAATGAAACCATTTTCTATTTGGTTACAAAATGATTCAAATAAACCGGTTATTTTCAGTTCGTTCGAATAGTTTGGTTATCTAGGTAACCATTTGAAACCAATACCTGGTTGAAACCAAAATTTTGGATAATATTTGAACTGGACTAAACCGATATAGAACTGAATCAAACCAAAACTTCGTTAGTTCTTTAATAGGTATCTAAAATAAAGAATCGAAATAACCGAGCCGAATCTATCCGAAAAACAGAATGCCAATACTCAGCATTCATAATTGAAACCATCTTTGACCTATATATCTTACCAAATGATGAGAACACAAATCAAGAAAAATGTCTACTTTCTTGAAAAGTTATCTTTTCGAAAAGGCTTGTTTTGGACCCTTAAGAAAAATTCGATTGTATACCTAATAAAACCGTATTTGGAAGATATTGATATTTGGTTTTGTCTGCCTAAATAAACACATATATAATGTTGACCAAAAATAAAATAAAGTGAAAATATTCATTAAATCATTTTCTCATCTCCATTTCTAAGTAGGTCCAGTATAGTTTATAGAGATGACCTCCATTCATAACTCAAGGACAATTTCTGAAATTGATAAAAGAAAGCTTTAAGATAGTTTATGTACCAACCTTTGATGGTTCAATTCATATATCAAAAACTTTGTAGGAAATGAGATCAATTATACCCAAAATCTGTCATGAGATTTAGAAGGTCAATAACGAAAAAAAAAGAAAAAACTATTTAACACATGAAAAACGTAAATAATAAAAACGTAAATTCTTTATTGGTCATTTTAATTGTTATCTATTTGAATTTAGAAACTTGTAATCTCTAGAACTTTTGTTTATCTAATTCGGTCTTTTGAGTTGACTCAAAATACTTTATTATATCGTTAGATAGTAGTATGTATATGATTCAATATAAATTTTTTTTTTTATTTTTTTTTTGGTCGGCCAATATAAAATATCTTCGGTTTGTTGAAATGAGAGGCGAAGAAACAAACAACGTCGATCGATCATTGCAAGTATTTTAGTAAATGATGTTATATGTTCATATAAAAAAACAAAATGATTTTCATACCAAAAAAAAAATGATAGAAGACTTTAAAAAATATACAAACTGTGAGTGTTTGACAGAAACTCGTCCTAATATGTACACAAATACGGTCCCATGATTGAACAAGTGTTCAGATACCCACCCACGATGGAACTGTTCTAAGGGCATCTCCAACGCAAGTTTTTTATGGGTTTCTCAAAAAAAAAAAATTAATAAAAAATATAAAATAGGAAAGAGACAATAGAATCGGATCTCGTTTTACATATTTAAGAATCAGCTTCAGATACAGTTTCTCTACGTGGCTACTTACTAATGGCCAATTTTATTAATAAATAATTTGATTTAATTAATTAACCAAATTTCATTTAAATATTGTTTTTTTGGGGGTTTCATAAACCAACATCAATGGAGATGCTCTAAGTGTTTCTTAAAACTCTCAAATGAGAAACCCACTCATACTCTCTCTCTCTTGCTCTTTCTCTTTTTATAATTATTTTTTTTTTAAGAAACTACATTGGATACTACCAATGGAGATGACCTTAAGGTCCCTCTACATTTCTTGAAGTTTCCCTTACATGCTTCTTTATTTTTAGTTGCCTTAATTATTACACGAAAATGTAAATATATATTAAAGTCGGTTTTTTTTTTCTTTTTAAGTGTTTGGTGAAATTTGCTATTTTATTAATAGAAGTTAAAAATAATTACGTGTTCATTTACTAGACGGTCAAAGTGCGACAACATCATTTATCACCTACTTTCTCAGACCACCATCTATCATTTTGCCCTCGCCTACTTTTTCAGACCACCATCTATCATTTTTGGGAAAAGCGCAACAATATAATCCATGATCATGTACCCTCCGCCATGACTCTTCTAGTCCGATGGATTACAAAGATAGCTACAGGTCGTATCCCGGCATGGCATGACCTTGAATCCTCTCAAGCTTTGCTGATTCGTTGGACACTACCATTGGAAGGAAGGTAATTGATTCTGTTTCATTTCTTCATTCATATGATCGTTATCCTCTTTTCCTTGCGGGTTTTCGGTTACTTTTTCTTTTATTCGTTTTCTTTCTCTTCATTTGTTAGATTGTTATCTTTCTTTTTGAACTACTTATTAAAAACATACCTCATGGGTTTGTAATTATTAAATTCGTTTTTCAACATTGCCCTTCGAAGTATAGTCGCCTCATAATACAAAAAAATAGTATTAATTTTTTCCTAGTGTACTTGCGTAATATTAAAAATATATATATTTTCGAAAACTAAATAAGATTTTAAGTACCAGTAAAGCAAACAGTGACCCCAAGTACGTCGTTTTACATAGATATATTAAAAAAATTAAAGTGGACCAATAAGAAAAAAATAAAAATAAACAACCAGACCCGTTGGGTCCATTTCTTTTATTACATTGTTTTGGTTCCATTATAACATTTACACCCCTCTCTCTAACTCATACCAAAAATATTAATGCTTATAAATATTTTCAACGATACACAAAATTTCACTAACATTTCTTCTTCTCATATTCAACTTTATCTCCCATTTCTTCTAAAAAAGCAATCAGAACAATAGACTCGTACCATTCTTGTACCTAACCTCAACAATGGCAGATAGTGAAAAGAAGACAAAAAGAGTAAGAGACTCAACAAAACATCCACATTACCATGGAGTAAGAATGAGAAACTGGGGAAAATGGGTATCAGAAATTCGCGAACCAAAGAAGAAATCTCGTATTTGGCTTGGAACTTTCTCAACTCCAGAGATGGCTGCTCGAGCACATGATGTAGCAGCTTTAAGTATTAAAGGAACTTCAGCTATACTAAACTTCCCTGAACTTTCTAACTCATTACCTAAACCTGTTTCATTAAGTCCTCGAGATATTCAGATTGCTGCTCTTAAAGCAGCTCATATGGAACCATCAACGACGTCCTTTGAATCTTCTTTGACGTCGAGGAGTGAGTCTGAGGAGTTAGGTGAGATTGTGGAGTTGCCTAGTCTTGGAGCGAGTTATGATGTTGATGAGATGGCTAAGTTTGGGAATGAGTTAGTGTTTTCTGACTCTATGGAGTTTAGTTCGTGGGAAGATAACTATGGTTATGATCATGGCTTGTCATGGGATGTTTTAGGAGATTAGTTTGTGTCATTTACTCTAATCAAAGTTTGTTTTTTAAAAATCCTTTGTGCCTTGGTGTTAGTTATGAAAGGGGTTTTTTTTTTACCTTGGATACGTGTATAAACTCTATAATGATACGTGTACATAGAACTTTTTTTGTGAAGAAGCATAATCATTTTGTTAATAATACTTTGTTTTTGTTACAATAAGAATTTTTAAAGAAAAATACAACATAACCAAAAGATAAAGACCAAAAAGATGGGAGCGAACCACATTAAATTCGTTCGGGTGCTAGTACTTTTTAGAAGGATCTCGATTTCCTCTCTGCCCCTATAAATAGAGGCTTTCTGAACTCGTTGTAAATCATTCAAAAACTCACAGAAGTGACGAAAAGTTAATAAAATGTTGTTTTCTTATAGATCTTTCAATAGTATTGAATTTTGCTGAGAATAATTATCAAAAAAATTCGGTATTTATGAGGTCCAGTTGTGTAACAATAGATTGGAAACTATGTGTACATAGAACTATTTGTGTTTTATTTAATAAATATCGGATTTGTTTGTAGGAAAAGAGGACAAAAAAGTGATTTTATTTTTGGTAAGTATGATCAAGTGAATAAAAGTCCACTAACTTTTATGAGATCGTGTAATAATGCAAAACATCTAGTAATGCTCAAAACTGTGGTCTGTTTTTGTTTTTTTATGAAAAAGATAATTAGCTTTAATCATTGATAGTTAATAATTACACTCACTCTCATTTAATTCTTGTTTAGTAGTCTAGTAGATATAAATGGAAACAAGAATGTGAGTTAGGGTAAAAAGAAAACACAAAGTGAGAGCAACTTGTAGAAACTGACGCAAGCATTACACACCCATACACATATTACTGAAACCAATGGTTTACCATATAAATTGATAAGTCCGACATTTTCGACCCAATGGTGTAAATGGAGAAGATTAACACAAGAATTCTGCTTTTTGGGTGATTAATATTGGGTGGACTGGACAAAGATTCTCACAGCTCTATCACGAGCGGGTCATACAGTAACATAGAGTTTTTTGGCGAAATACCTAGCTATTTCAAATGGTGATATATCATATTTGGAAGGAACAAAGTTTGCATAAGCACAGCCAGCAGAGACATCCTAGAATGCCTATCAAATGAATACATAAGACTATTGGGAACCGGCTATTATTACTTCGGGAGAAGGAGAAAACGCTCTACAAAGACGAGATGTATCTTTGGCTACAAACACGACCTTAATTCCTTTTATTTTCTTTTTTGTTCGAAGGAGTTTACTATGAGAGATTCTTCGGTAAAAAATTTTAGTGAAACAGAATTGAAGATGTTTGGAGATCACTTCACACTGATTTGTTTTCGTGTTTGTTTCTATTAGCTATCGTTCAAGCTAGTTTTCTGAATTTTTTTTAGACTTTGTAATCAAATGGTTTTTTGAGATGAATAGTAATAATGATTAGTACTTAATTAGGTTTTATTAACGAGTTGATCCAACACGATTTTCTTGCATATCTTATGTGAAACTCCGAAAACGGAAAGGGAATCATTACTCCTTTTATCATCTTTTTAAAAAATTCGACCACAATCGTCAAAGGCACTAATCTTTTTGTTTCCATTATAATGCATATTAATAATATATCCTTTTTATAGTATTATAAAACATATGATCTTTAATTTATTTCTTCTATTTAACTATAATATTTTGAATTGTGAAACATATTAAATTTCTGCACGTTTATATCATTTTTAATAATAATAGAGTTTAATTTATAGTTAATGCAAATATATTTAAAACTTTCTTTTCTACAACCATGAAATAATTTCGAATAATTCCTTGATATACACTCACTTTCTTCTTCTTCTTCTTTTTTTTTTGTTTGCAAAGAAATGTATATTGACTCACTTCACTTGATATCATAATTTCCAATAATTATCGTAGTAATACACGATTTATTTATTTCAGAATTGGAATCTAAAATTTCGAATTCTTTCTATATATAAGAATTTCGGAGTCCATATAAATGTATATTCTAACATAACATCAAAAGTGAGTTGTCAATAAAATGATAACATTGACATAATATACTGAAAAAATTAAATGTGAATGGACATTGCAATGGTGTTCTTGCATGATTTTTTCCTTGTCCTCCACTGCTTGTTGGATGATGTGATACCACAGTGCCATTAATTAATTTGTTTTTTTGTATGAATGTTAAATTTTATTCATATAAAAATTGTTTTCATGAATCGGGATCAAATACATCAGAATGTAATCTGATGCCACCCACCTCATTAAAACCTCATCAGGTAAATCCAGAATAGGAAAAACCCTGACGAGGAAAAAGTACAGGTGGACTCAAACAACCCCACCCGAGATGAATTACCCACCCAAAAACACAAATAAAATAAAAATAAAAACCTACCTACGAGAATCAAACCAAGTCTGAAGCCCATTATGATATTGAAGAACTCCATCTTCTCTAAGCACTTCCAAACAGTTTCTAATTTGACGATCAACAATTCTTACCAAGGTAGCATCCCGGTGGTAATTGTCCATGACTCATTTTTGGACTCATTCTCCATAAGGATTTTTTAAGTTTTTTTTAAGGCAAACTTTTTGATAAAATCGTCAAATTGTTTTGTTACATTTGAGGATAAAATCATTCTCGTCTTCAAAATAGAAATTTACAACTACAAATATAACTAAAACACTAAAATGACAGATAGACGTGACCAGGCAAAGCTCTAAAGTCGATCGATCAGAAGTTTCGGTTGAAAGTAAACTGGAACAGGATTCCCTAACATAGCACAATTGCATCCGGATGATATTTCTCAAGAGACATTTGTGGGGAATACCATATTGACTTCCCAAATTAAAAAAAAAAAAATATCATACCATAAATCTTAAACATTGGATTTAGTGTGTTCACACTAATCCAACGGTTGAAATTTATGATATCAAACACAAATGTGGTATTTTTCCTAATTTGATGTTGACTTGTTGTGGTATTTTTCCTAATTTGATGTTGACTTGTGGTATTGGTGTTAAATCTTTCATTTCTTCAATGGTATATAAAGCGAGTTTGGAATTCTCAAGAAAACAAAATCATTGAACAGATAGGGACCCATACTCGAGATGTTGCTCTGATATAATACATAGTGAATTTTATGATATATGATATAATACATACATCAGATTTTTTTTCCTTCTCATATATAATTAAATTTTATGAAAAAACCATTTATTTATATTCTAAGTATACTAAAATGTTAATTTTACCCACGTTAGAAATTTTACTACAAAATTTAGAAAAAAGACATCAAACTTGTAGGTGAAAAATAATAATCCAAATACGTCATTCCAAAATTTTAGAAATGTATAACCATGAACAAGCATCACCTTGATTAATTTATGTGCATAATAATTGGTTATCACTACAGTGGGGCGTAATAAATTAGGCCCATTTAGTAAGTCCATATAAATATGAGGCCCATTATTAAAATAATTTGACCCGTTAAATTGAGCCCGAACCCAAAGTCACTATGAGAGCAACAAAAAAACAAAACAAAATATTTCGATTGTTCTGCAGAAGACCTTCGCTTATACCACCACGACCAGACTAAAACTCTTCTTCCATCTCCAGATCTGCTGAAGAATAAATTAGTCAGCAATCGTCATAGCTATGGCGATTAGGGTTTATCTTCTCTTTCTCCTCTTCTTATCATTTGCGATTGTATCGTTTTCTCTCTATGAAGATCAAGCTGGCATCACAGATTGGTAAGTTCTTCACTTATTCAGTCTTTATATATGTTTCTCTGGATACTATTAGTTTCGAAATTTCGAAACTTTTCATCGCTCAGAAGGTTTTCGATAGAGAAACCCAACTAGAGTTTTCGCCAATCTGATTAGTCCAATTCAAAGTGTATCTAGAATCTGTGATGTAGTGCTTTAGATCTCATTAACTATAGAACTGTATAATAATATGATTCATTAAATGATCCGTCTTGAAGACTAAAGCTACTTTTTTTTTTTTGCTATATGTTGATGTTGATTTCTAAATTAGGATTGAAGTATGAATTATGAGTCTTTTTCTGAGGAGTATCATTTTTTTTTTGATTGTGTAGGCACCAACGATACATTGGGAAAGTGAAGCATGCAGTATTCCACACTCAAAAGACTGGAAGAAAGCGTGTTATTGTCTCAACCGAAGAGAATGTTGTTGCTTCACTTGATCTCAGACATGGGGAGATATGTAAGAGTAGTCATATGTTCATGTACTTGTTGAATCTTGAAGTATCTTCCACTATGATTGTTGCGGTTTTTCCTTATTTTTATACTTTGTTTGCTGATGCAGTTTGGCGGCATGTTCTTGGGACAAAGGATGTTATCGATGGGGTTGGTATTGCCTTGGGAAAATGTAGGAAATCTTTTGACATAACCAAACACTATATATTGTATCACTTGAAACAGTAATGTAATACGTCTTGAACTCTTTTTTTTTGGTTTCAAAATATTTCAGATGTTATTACCCTTTCATCAGAAGGAAGTACTTTAAGAGCCTGGAACCTTCCTGATGGCCAAATGGTGTGGGAAACATCTCTGCATAATGCACAGCATTCGAAGTCACTGTTATCTGTACCGGTTAGTAATATAGTTTTATTTTCTTTAAAAGGAGAAAAACTGCTGCTATCCTTTTCTTATTATAAGAAAATAGCTTTGATCATAGGGCATTGAAGAGTGATAATATCTGAAATTCTAAATGCTTCATCATTTTCGTGGTTGTGTATTTATGAATCATAAAGTTATCATGCAGACAATTTTGAAGGTTGACAAGGACTACCCTATTATTGTTTTTGGTGGTGGGTACCTGCATGCTGTTTCTGCTATAGATGGTGAGGTCCTCTGGAAGAAGGATTTCACAGCAGAAGGGTAGGATAGCCTTCACTGTATATTTGAATGAGGTTGCTTTAAATGCAGACATGCATATTGTAATTCTTTTGGTGTTTAGTAAACTTTTCTATTTGCTTCATGGTGCCTCCTGCAGGTTTGAAGTTCAGCGTGTTCTTCAACCTCCTGGAAGTAGTATAATTTATGTGCTGGGATTCCTTAAATCATCTGAGGCTGTTGTTTATCAGATTGATTCAAAAAGTGGCGAGGTAGTGGCACAAAAAAGTATGGTGTTCCCTGGTGGGTTCTCTGGTGATATATCATCAGTTTCAACCGATAAAGTTGTTGTCCTTGATTCAACGAGGTCAACATTGGTTACTATTGCCTTTCTAGATGGAGATTTGAGCTTCCAGCAGACCCATATTTCAGATCTTGTTGAGGATTCTGGAAAGGCTGAGATCTTATCACCTCTTCTTAGCAATATGCTTGCTGTAAAAGTCAATAAACGCATAATATTTGTGAGCGTTGGTACTGAAGGAAAATTGGTGGTGGTAGACACATTATCTGATGAAACTGCCATGAGTGATTCACTTCCAGTAGCAGACGATCAGGAGGCCTTTGCCTCAATTCATCATGAAGGGAGCAAGATTCATCTCATGGTGAAACTTGTAAATGACTTGGATACTGTATTGCTTAGAGAGAGCATTCAGATGGACCAAAATAGGGGGCGTGTCCATAAAGTTTTCATAAATAACTATATCAGGACAGACAGGACTAATGGATTTAGGGCGCTGATAGTGATGGAAGATCACTCGCTCTTGTTGCTGCAACAAGGGGCGATTGTTTGGAGCAGGGAAGAAGCCTTGGCTTCAGTGAGTGATGTTACGACGGCAGAACTCCCTGTTGAAAAAGATGGTGTATCAGTAGCAAAAGTGGAGCACACTCTCTTTGAGTGGCTCAAGGTATAAACGGTTGCAAATGTCTTGGTTAAATTTTCTTAATTTCCCTAGAGTTGTGATGTTTTGTTGTCTCTTTTATTTGTTCTTCTGGTTATCTCACCCTAATCAATCAAACTCTGTCTGCTTCTTTTAGGGACATGTGCTGAAGCTCAAGGGATCCTTGTTGTTAGCAAGCCCAGAGGATGTGGTAGCAATTCAAGAATTGAGGGTGAAG
This sequence comes from Physaria fendleri, assembly GCA_036630335.1. Lineage (NCBI taxonomy): Eukaryota > Viridiplantae > Streptophyta > Magnoliopsida > Brassicales > Brassicaceae > Physaria > Physaria fendleri. The sequence goes on along the minus strand of CM071717.1, from coordinate 50,902,277 downwards.
AGTTCTGGGAAGAACAAACTTACCCGTGACCATAATGGCTTTCGGAAATTAATCTTAGCACTTACTCGAGCTGGGAAACTTTTTGCTTTGCACACTGGGGATGGAAGGATTATCTGGTCTATGCTGCTAAACTCTCCAAGCAAATCAGAATCATGTGAACGCCCAAGCGGTATTAGCTTGTACCAATGGCAGGTCCCTCACCATCATGCATTGGACAAGAATCCGTCTGTTCTTGTAGTTGGCAGGTGTGGATCAGATTCAAGTGCACCTGGTATACTTTCATTTGTAGATGTCTACACAGGAAAGGAGCTTAGCTCATCAGATATTAGTCACTCTGTTGTGCAAGTTATGCCTCTTCCATTTACAGACACAACGGAACAACGTTTACATCTAATAGCTGACACTGCTGGCCACGTCCACTTGTACCCGAAAACTTCAGAGGCTCTCAGTATCTTTCAACGCGAGTTTCAAAATATATATTGGTACACTGTTGACGCTGATGATGGTATTATCAGAGGACACGTAATGAAGAGCAGTTGCTCTGGTGAGACTGCAGATGAGTACTGCTTTACTACCAGGGAACTTTGGACTGTCGTGTTTCCTTCAGAATCAGAGAAAATCATTTCAACACTAACACGAAAACCAAATGAGGTAACTTGGTTCTAAATCAGTTCTTATTGTGCGTCTATAATTCTTTTTAGTGTTTTAGCCGAAACATATACACATGTTGTGGTGATTCCATTTGCAAGTAGCCATTTCTTGGAATTTTTTTGAATCCAGAACAATAGAATGGAAGTTCGGTAAATGTTTCATCTATTAATTATTTGTGTATGATTGTATTGCTAGGTTGTTCATACACAAGCCAAAGTCAACACAGACCAAGATCTATTGTATAAATACGTATCAAGAAACTTACTGTTTGTGGCCACCGTTTCACCAAAAGGTGCTGGAGAGATTGGTTCAGTTACACCAGAGGATTCATCACTTGTAGTTTACCTCATTGACACCATCACAGGACGAATACTGCACCGTTTGTCACATCAAGGCTGTCAAGGGCCAGTTCATGCGGTAAGTCCTTATGCAATTTCATCTCATTTCTTATTGTAACAGATCCAATGCAACTTTCTTAGCCTTCAAAATTGTTTTCAGGTATTTAGTGAGAATTGGGTTGTTTACCACTACTTCAATCTTCGAGCTCACAAGTATGAGGTTACTGTCATTGAGATCTATGATCAATCTAGGGCGGTAAGCCTTCACACTCAAAACATTTTCTTAGTTGACTTAGTGATGGCAGTTTGAAACCTTATATATTTTATTTGCAGGAGAACAAAAATGTCTGGAAACTCATTCTGGGAAAGCACAATCTAACAGCGCCAATCACTTCGTACTCTAGGCCAGAGGTGTTTACAAAGTCACAGTCATACTTCTTTGCTCAGTCTGTGAAAACAATCGCGGTGACATCAACAGCAAAGGGTATAACTTCAAAGCAGCTTCTCATTGGTACAATTGGAGATCAGGTTTGTATATTTCTTCCTAAGAATCCTGCATGAATTTATAAAAACTGATACTAAAACTTGTTGCAATGAATGATTAGATATTAGCACTTGATAAACGATTTGTGGATCCACGCCGGACTCTTAACCCTTCCCAAGCTGAAAAAGAAGAAGGAATCATTCCTCTCACTGATTCATTACCCATCATTCCTCAGGTTTACTCAAACTCATTTTCGAAATCCCTGTTTAGGTATCGATTCTAATGTGCTTCTCTTATTTCAGTCCTATGTCACACACTCCCACAAAGTAGAAGGTCTAAAAGGAATAGTAACAGCTCCTACCAAGCTAGAGTCAACAACACATGTCTTTGCCTATGGGGTTGATCTCTTCTACACAAGGCTTGCTCCTTCAAAGACCTACGATTCACTGACCGATGATTTCAGCTACGCACTTCTCCTAATCACGATTGTAGCATTAGTTGCAGCCATCTACATTACTTGGATCCTTTCAGAGAAGAAAGAACTAACCGAAAAATGGAAATGATTGCAACCTTAAAAACCATTGGCTTAACTAAACTGTTGATGTTAGGCTTTGGAAACTGAATACTTTTCCTTTGTGACCTTTCTCACATTCTAGAGTTACCGTGAACCTTCTTAATTTAAAGTTTATAGAAGCCTCTGTTTTAACTTTTTCTTGTACAACATAGATATCTTCACTCGATTCCAAGGAAAAAAAAAAACAAATCATCACAATTTGTTCTTAGAAAAGTAAAGTACTTTACATCAAACTCTAGCCGTTAAATAGGGTTTGATCAATATGACTCAGGACAAGTCACTAATGACCAACTTTTTTTTCAAAATTTTTAAAATTTGCCCTACAAAACAAAAGCTATCAAGCTGGACCGCATTGCTATGACTCGGACCAAGACATGTTTTGTTATGATTATGGTTTTGTCATAGGAGACAATGACTTTAGACTTTAGAGAGTTTTGTTTGCCGTTTACTCCATGTCATCATGGGACCAAATCATATAAGAATCTTAACTAATTAAAATATACTATTGCATTATTAATCTAAAATTCTCAACAATGTTTTGCTAAGTTATATCATCACCAATGATGTTAAGTAAATGTAATTATAAGTGCATTTACATATGATTTATTTAATTATTATATGTATGATTACATACTTAGTGGGTATTTTGAATTTTACACCTAGCTAAAATTCAAAAAGAAAAAAGTCAGAAACCAATTATTTTGAATTTCATAAAAAAAGAAAAAAATAATCTAAACCTAACAATTTAAGAATCCAAAAAAATATATATAGCAAATGGAAACAAGATTAAATACAAATATATAAAATACTTGAAAAAAGATTAGATACATTTAGACCAACAAAAAAAAAGAGATTAGATACCTAAATCAGAAACCAACAAAATCTGAAAATATAGAAAAATGCATACCAAAGAGATAATATAATTATACTTATCTTAATATAGAAAAATATCCAAAAAAAATATTTAATTACCTTTAAAGCAATCTTCTCCTTGTTCAAACGCATCTCTACTCTACTACAAAACCAACAAAAACAACAAATAAGACTTAAGAGACAAAACTCAAAATCATCATGGGTTATTCTCATAAGCTTCTTTTCTCAATTCTATCTTTCTTCTTGACTGTTCAATCCGTACCACCACAACCACCAGTTCGATGCGACCAAACTGGTTGCACCATCTCAAACGCGTACGGAACCTGGCCTGACCGGAAAACATGCCACGTGGCTAATGTTACTTATCCAACTACGGAGGAGGAGCTTCGTAAAGCTGTGGCTTATGCCTCTGAGCATAATCTCAAACTCAAAACCGTTAGTAAATTCTCTCATACCATACCGAAACTTGCTTGTCCTTCCGGTTCAAAAGCAATCAGGACAAGTCCAGAAGGTAAACCACATAAACTCCCTTCGATTTTATTATTTTTTTTTCCTCCAAATTTTACTTTTTTTACCTATTATATATTAAATTTGGGCTCTTAGAGCATCCCCATCCGTGGATCGCATCTTAAAAAAAAAAGAATTAATATTTTAATAAAAGTTCAGCATTTAATTAAATCAAAATTGTTGATAAAAGAAGTGATCAATAAAGTTCAGCATTTAATTAAATCAAAATTGTTGATAAAAGAAGTGATCAATTATTTGTGGACATCTGGCGATACTCTCCACAAAAGAGTATGCTAAAACTGTTAAATAGCAACCGTTCCTTCCTTCTCTCACCTCTTTTGTCTTTTTTTTATTATTTTTTTTTTTTTAAGAACTCATTAATATACCCCCATTGGAGGTGGTCTTAGAGCACCTTCATCCATCTTTGTTTCTAAAACCCAAAAAATATTAATATATTAATGATATTTAGTTATTTAATTAAACCAAAATTTTTATTATAAATATTAACCAATCATAAGTCTCTATATAGAGAAACGGTATCTCATGCAGATTCTCAAATATCCGAAAAGAGAGCCGATTCTGACTTTTTATTACTGTTCATTTTTTTATTAATTTTTTTTTAAGAAACCCTTTAGAGAACTGGCGTTGGAGATGTCCTTAACTACATAGGCGAGTTACGCGACCCCTTAATATATCACAATTTTAAAAACATATTTTAAATCATTATTTTCAAAGATTTACATACATTTAACGGTATTTTTCGAAGATTTATAGATGTCTAACGATATTTTTGGGCCTAAATTTTTAAAGTACATAAACATATAGGTTTTCTAAAGACATAAAAAATTTAAAACACTTTTTATAATTTTTTTAACTAATTAATATAATATTTTCTATTTTCTAAAGACATAAAAAATTTAAAACACTTTTTATAATTTTTTTAACTAATTAATATAATATTTTCTATATTGCTAGAATAAAAACATTATAAAAATATGCTTACTATCATTTGTAGTCTAGTCGCTGGTATATTTTCTTTTCAAAATTCTACTAACGAATAATCATTTTTTTGCCGTTTCTTAAAGTTGGACCAGCTCGGGATACAATGCTAATTAGTACGTCGAAATATAATTCGGTTATCGAAATCGATCCCAACCGGTTAACAGTTACGTCTGATTCTGGAGTTTCGTTGAGAGAGTTGATAGATAAAGTTGAAGGAGCTGGGTTTAGTATTGGAGCTTCACCGTATTGGGAAGGAGTGAGTATTGGAGGTTTGATTAGTACTGGTTCTCATGGAAGTTCGTGGTCGGGACGAGGTGGGTCTGTTCATGATCATGTTGTTGGAATTAGTCTTGTGGTTCCGGCGAATTCGTCGGAAGGTTTTGCTAAAGTTGTTAAGATTGAAGAAGGAAGAGATGATAAGATTCTTAATGCAGTTAAAGTGTCGTTAGGTGTTTTGGGAGTTATTTCAAAGGTATGTAACTTAACTAAATATATATATTTTTTTTGGGTAATCCAGTATCCGGACCACTTAACATGATCCGACTATTCCACACCTGGACCGAGACCCACACACCGGGATTTTTAAGCCTCCACTTAAAAGCCCCATGTGCTCTAGTGTTCTGGGGGTAGCCAGATCGTCTGTTACTGGACTACCAGTTAACTACTGTAAACCTGAATAATTGTAACCACCCAGGCCCAAGCCCAGACTTCCCGAGAAATCGCGATTAAAGTTCGCACCGGCTGGGACTCGAACCCGGATGGAGGTTGCCACCCGGACCCGGAATCGCGATTAAAGTTCGCACCGGCTGGGACTCGAACCCGGATGGAGGTTGCCACCCGGACCCGGTCTTTACTGATGCGCCACGATCGCTCGGGCAACTTAACTAAATATCTTAGCAAAGACTTGATTTATATGTGTGTTTTTGTAAAGTATATTTTCATTTTATTTTTATAGGTTAAGCTTTCTATTGAGAAAGCATTCAAGAGAAGTGTAACTTATAACTTCACATCTGACATAGCACTTGAAGACATGTTCATGAACCATGGCAAGAACTTCGAGTTTGGAGACATAACTTGGTATCCTTCAAGAAAAACCGCAGTTTATCGTTACGATCATCGAGTACCGGTTAATGTCTCCGGTAATGGAGTCAACGACTTCATTGGTTTTCAATCTAATCCTATCTTGATCTCCAAAGGAATCCGAGCCTTAGGTTAGTTCCTTTATCTCTTTAGTATACATATATTATCACTATTCAAATGTTTCGAACTAATATGCTCAGATCCGACTCTGCAGAGAAGGCGCTTGAATCTAGCAAGAACGAGAAAGGAAAATGCACAACAGCAGATACAACATTAGCCTTCAAGAAACTAACCGGAAACGGTCTAAAGAACAATGGTTTACTACAGCAGATACAACATTAGCCTTCAAGAAACTAACCGGAAACGGTCTAAAGAACAATGGTTTACTCTTTACCGGATACCCGGTTATCGGGAACCAAGGCAAGATTCAAACATCTGGTTCATGTCTTTACACATCTTCAGTCAGAATTGATGTTTCTTGTCCTTGGGATCCAAGATATAACGGTCTATTCTTCTACGAATCAACAGCTATATTCACAGTTTCTAAATTTAGAAACTTTCTTCTAGACGTTAAGAAGCTACGAGACTTAAAACCTGAGAGACTCTGTGGTATTGATATCTACAATGGTATACTCATACGTTACATAAAAGGGTCAAAGGCTTATCTTGGTCAGAGAGAAGATTCTGTGGTTATTGACTTTAATTATTACAGAGCTGATGATGAGTTCACTCCGAGGTTGAATCAAGATGTTATGGAGGAGATTGAGCAGATGGCTTTTGTTAAATATGGTGCTAAGCCACATTGGGGGAAGAATAGAAAAGTGGGTTTCTTTGGAGTGAAGGAGAAGTTAGGGGTTAATTTTGATAAATTCTTGGAAGTGAAGAAGAAGTTAGATCCTAAGGGGATGTTTTCGAGTGAATGGTCTGATGAGATTTTGTTTGGAAGAGAAGGTTTGAAGTATGATGGATGTGGTCTTGAAGGGAATTGTGTTTGTTCTGAAGATAGACATTGTAGTCCTTCTAAAGGTTACTTTTGTAAGCAAGGTCTTGTTTTTACACAAGCTAGGGTTTGTAGATTCTCTCAAGCTCAAGTTCAAGACCTATCAAGTGTAGTACATACACTAATTTAAATATATGCAAAAGCTGTATGTTATTGAGTAGGCTTGAACAAACATAAGAAAAGATATGATATTTTTGGAGTTTAAGTCCATAAACCAAGAATAAGAGTATGATTTGCACTTTATTGTTTCCTCATTTAACTTATTCTTGTGCTCTTTCTCTGCTTCAGTATCTGTTACACATTGAGTTATAAAGAAACCTGTTTTGTTAGAACTGGAGACACAAAGATATGACTGATTAAACTCTGTTTTAAAACCTAACCTTGAAGAACATTAATCAGTCCTAAGTTCTAACTAATGGAACTGCAAAAGAAACACTAACTAAGGTGCAGATTTCTCAAGTCATAGTAACTTACCGGCACAAATCAGACATTTTCTGTAGCTGAACAAACTTGACTCTTGGTCTGCTTCATTACATCCTGCTTATACAAGCTTGGTTTTTTCTTGAAGGTTGTGCTTTTTCTGACCTTAAGATGTTCACCTGTTAACATGTAAACATTCCCAGGTTCAGGAATGGTGAAATCAGCAGGGTTTCTATTGAGGTTGCACACAATAGGTCCAGAGCTGTTCTTCACAGGCCTTGCAGAGGCATTATTGCAGATCTCTGCTCTTTTCTTTTGTTTCTTTTCTTTATTTGTCACGTGAAATTTCAATGGCAGCATCATGGAATTAGATGCACCAAGAATTTGGAATTTTGCTTGGTCACTGCTTGCAGACACTGGCTTTTCATGAGTACTATAAACTGGAGCAAAACTGTCTTTTCTCATGGTGTTCTTGTCTTGATGAGGACTCCGAGAAGCTTGAGCATTTTGTAATGACAATGAAGATGTCCCAAGAGGTGAATTGATAGGGAAACTCTTCTGGGAAGTCTCGTCGGAGAATCTCTTGTTGTTGGAATCAAAAGGTAACTGGTTAGTTGCGTTGGCTGTCTTACTAGAGTCCCTTGTTTGAAGCTGTATAGACTCCTTGGACTGTTTGACTGTAAAGTTAGTGTTCCCATCTTGGTCAGTGGTAGTGGTTGACCTTAGCCGAGGATCCATAAGGCTGAGTAGATGCATTGCAGGTATAAAGCTCTCACTAGAAAAGGTGTCGGTTGACCTTAGCCGAGGATCCATAAGGCTGAGTAGATGCATTGCAGGTATAAAGCTCTCACTAGAAAAGGTGTCTATTGGCTGCTGACTAGTACCAACCCCATTAACATGTTTGCAGCCAAATGGGAGTTCTGGATTCGGCTTCGGCCCACATTTTTTATTCCCGTTGGCAGTTTCAAAGTTGAGGTTCCACTTATGTTCATTGTTGGATGCTTGTGAAAGCATACCTGCTGGCTTATGATGACTCTGTGGTGGTATCATGGAAGATGGCCAAATTGGATGAGAACCTTCTTTGTATTGTATTGGAACACTCTGGCAAGTATCACAAGCACGTAATACCCGAAAAGAGGATGGAGAAGGGTTCTGGTTCACCACTGTTGGGAAATTCCTAAGCCACTGAGAGTTCTGACCAGAAAATAGGACCGAACTAGCTTCATTTTGTTGAGTTGGAGGAAAGTTCCCAAAGGGAGAAGGCACATAAGGCTGACTTATTGGGACAAATTCATGAGAATGTTCTTCCCTCCTTGCATTGCTACCATACAATTTTGGTGGTCTTGATATGTTGTTGTTGTCCTCAAGTGAGATCCCGTTATCATAAGTTTCATTGAGATCAATCAGTTTTTGGTGGTCTTGATATGTTGTTGTTGTCCTCAAGTGAGATCCCGTTATCATAAGTTTCATTGAGATCAATCAGTAGAGCATTCTTGGATTTGTGTGATGGCTGTTTATTGCTAATGTCCTCTTCTCTGTCGGGGAGACACCTCTCGTACTGGTTTTTAGCCATGAGCTCAACTATCTCCATGGGAATATCATCGTTTTGCTCTTCAGTCATATTCCTTTTTCTATCATGGCTTTGGCTTCTGGTTGCTCCATGAGTGTCTGCACCAGAAGCATCCTGCCAAGTAAACCAATTTCGTTATTATCCTGATCCAATCAAAAGTTCGAGAAAGGTGGTCCATATGTATTGTTGTTGTTGCTGCTGAAGTCAACAACATTTACTCCATTTCTCAACCATTCAACTGTGTTAGATTTTGAACAAGAACTAAAATCTCCAAGACAGTTTGGTGCTGCATCTCTTAACCTCACATGATCAATGTCTTGCAAATGCAAAGGAGTTGTGAGCTTATCATTAAGCTGAGGGACATATTTTCTGAAATACCCGTCTGAAGCCAAACGGTTATCGAATAAATCTCGAGTTGCGTTTATGGAGGAACTAAAGCTGATCAGGGTGCTC
>CM071717.1:50864056-50893317 GCA_036630335.1 Physaria fendleri | reverse complement strand
AACAAACTCATCAACAACTTGAAATCTTCTGTTTCTCTGCTTACCTTTAATTGGAGTTCTGTCAAAACCACTATCAGTAGATTCACCATCAGAGTCACAACTTCTGGAGGCATAATTGTTTTCAGGAAACAACTTTCTTTTTCTACCTCTACGTGATTCTTTTTCCAAAGTAGAATCTTCTTTTCTGATGTTACTACCACCACCACTGGTTTTGTTGTTGGGTTTACTAAGCAACTCACTGAGTAGACGTACCTTACGACTTTTCCTACTCTGCAACTCATTACTCTGCAACTCATTCATAGCACTCTCTGCAGACCCATTATTACATTCCAACAGAACACTAATGCCATTCTGATTCTTGGTTGTAGCCTGATCAGCAATTTGTTTCTTTTTCCAGATGCTAATATCCTTAGGTCTCTTGTTGCTTGTGAGCTTTCTGCTCTTGCTTTTAACAGTAGAAGCATCCATAGACTGAGAATGAACTTTCTTTAGAAACGTAGAAGCTGCACTAAGCGTTATGAAATTAGTATTCCACTTCATGTACACAGATTATTTAATTGACCAGAGATAAATATACCTCTCTGACCATCTTTTCGAGATCTTTCATGATTCACATTCTCATTCTCCTCAACAACATTACCTGAAATCAATAATGATACAAAATCTTTTCGAGATCTTTCATGATTCACATTCTCATTCTCCTCAACAACATTACCTGAAATCAATAATGATACAAACTGATCAAGATTGCTATGAATTATGAAGCCAAACCAGTAGATGTATACCTGCAATACTAGTGATAGTTCTTAAGTTTGAATGCAGACCACAATCACATGCATAAGTAGACAAGTATATATGTCTCTATAAAGACAATAAAACAGTATTGAAAAGTTTCAATACCTTTTGGTGTCCCATGATCAGCATCTAGATCTTTGATGCAGTTCATACAATGCCACCATCTAAACTTTGGAACAGACAAAGAAGGAAGAAAATAGCCTTGTTGGTTTACCAAACTAAGACTCTCTTTTGAAAATGGCCAACATTTTCTTTGGTCTCTCTCTCGAACTTCAGCGACGAATCCACTGCATAATAATCAAGAAGAAGAAGCAAAACTAGATTATTCATGTCATTTCATATTGTACTTTGCTACTACATAAATGAAGATATAAGCCTTATACCGTATGGAGAAGTGGTCACACTTAACCATATCAATCTCGTTCTCAGTGTCTGTAAGGTCTATGGATATTGAGTTGATCTTGATGGACGATGCCATTGATTTGCTTGAATATGATTCTATGTCTCAGTGATGATTAACGTTCATTCACCATTGGAGCTATAAAGGTTACATATAATCATATTAAGACCCATAAGTTAAACATTTAACTAATATACCGCACCCTAGAATATTAAGACCCATAAGTTAAACATTTAACTAATATACCGCACCCTAGATGATCACATATCGATGTTGCATATGTAGAAGACATAAGCCTTCAAAGTCTTAACTTTCAGTACGACAGTACATATATCTCTAATTTTAGTTTAAGGAATAAATGTAACTACTTTATAACATAATGTAAGTATATTCCATGAATATTCACATAAAATAACATTGATAATCAACAACAAACTTCATAATGCCACGGCAGATGATTAGTTTAAACCCTAAGGACTAATTAGTTTAAACCCTAAGGACTACATAAAATTAACAGTGCAAGTGAATTTTATACATCTAACACTTACCATGTAAGTAAACCTAAATTTAAAACACAACCTAAAATTAGGGTTTTCAGACCAAACTGAACCGTTTTCCTAAATGAGAAATAAATCAAAGGATTGTAAATCGATTCGAGATGACTACAAACACTAAGAAAGTGAAACTATGAATATGCTAATTTAGGGTTTAAGATTAAAAAAATAGAAGTAAATTAACAGATAATAAAAATCTTAAACTAACCGCATGTGATTAACTAAGCTAAATCAAGACCCACCCATTAATACGGGTCAGTCATGAAACCCCCCAAAAAGTAAGAACAACGAATATCATAAGAATAGACGTATATATGAACAGTGAAGCTAAAAAATGCCCTTAAACAAACGAAGTCAGCTAAAAGTCAGACTAAATCTCGAACCACAAGATTAAACCATAGATGAAACCTTAAATCGAACACATCTGAAATTCGTGTTTGAAACACTTACCTGGGTAAATCCGACCAGAAATTAGAATACGAGATCCGAGCTAAATCTTAAACGGCAATCGAAGAAAACTATATGAGGAGATTAAGAAACTTACGGATAAGAAGATTAGAGAAGCTTCAAGAATCGATTCGTAGGAAGATGAGTAGAATTTGACTGCGAAATTTCGACAAACCCTAAAATAAACGGGGAAAGAGAGATAGTTAAAGAGAGAGGCCAATGGAGGAAGAAGAAGAGAGAGAAAGTGAAGTTCTCTTATCCTTGAAATGAAATGAGGGGTTTATTTTTTGCGTCGAAAAAAATATATTTTAATTATAAAAAAACAACTCAACTATGGAACATGCCATGTCACCATCTGGTTTGATTATTTCTAGTTACACTAATTGTGTATACGTATTTGTAAATCTAATCTATATATGTCAAAAGATTAAAACAGATAAAAAATTATGATCTAAGCAATAAAAAAAATTAACAAACAAACAAAAAAACAGCTTGATTCCAAAATTAAACAACAAGATTTAAGTATAAGATTTAACGTTTTCTTTATTTGAGGTAAGGAATCAATTTTTTTTATAAATTAATAAGGATGAGGCACAAAACCAATAAGAAAAGCCCACGTGTCCTTAAGATGTGGTTCTTATTAAAACGCATTTTCACTTGTGTCCTAAAAAAGAAAAAACCCTAGGCTTGTGGTTATCACGGTGTTTTACTTTTCGGGTATGGGCACGTTTCGTCCGATGTAAGGGAGCTTCGGCACGGGACAGCGTATGGTTCACTCGAGAGCCGAGAGTGGGGAAGTCATGTGACCAATGAGAATAAAAGCCCTAAATGCAATGATGATGAAATTGTATGGGTTAGGTAAAGTTTACCCTAGATGAACCTATTTCTTCTATGAATGAATAATCATATATATTAACCCTAACTCTCTTTTACCACATTAAAATATAACATATCATATGATACATCAACCTAATGGGATAACTATGATGTAAATAAAGTTTAACAATAACACCTTTGTTTTTCTTTAGACCTTTTGCATATTCGATATTAAGTAAAGCAATTAATTGAATGTAGACTATACTCTATATACTTTGTTTTACCAAATTTAGTTACATAATCAATGCAAACCTTAATTTGGAATTTAACCGTTAGACAGCTACTTTTTAGATTTCCACATATTGACACACATATATTCGGATTTGGTAGTAATATTACTAATAAGGTTTGTTAAATAATAAAGCAAACGTATGTATATCGTGTAAGTTTATATAAACCTTGATTAGTATAAAATACTAGATCAGGTAAATTACTAAATTTATATATTACCTCGAGCTATGAAATAACCTTTAGTGGGCTTTATCCTTTGGTAAATTGGGCCTTTATTGTTTTTCTTAGACAATTTGGGCCTTTATCTTTTCTCAGCTTGGAGGTTCTATATTATAATTCTTAAAGGATTACAAATTTGATGGGTTAACTTTATACGGCACGCGATTTTATGCCCAAGCTTACGTGGCAACTTCAGATAACGAAAAAAGTCCAAATTGATTTAAAGAGAACTCGAGGCATTATTTTGTTACACACAAAGCAAAAGAAGGAAAAATGAAAACAACTGAATTCTCTTCTTCTTCGTCCTTATCAAGCGATCGTAGAATCGGAGCTTTGCTTCGTCATCTCACTGCTGCTACAGATTTTGAGAATTCGGGAAATGTAAGCTCCATTTATGTATCGCCGACATCGGGAGGATCCGGTGGTTCTGTTTTCGCTCATCTTGTTCAAGCTCCCGAAGATCCTATTCTTGGGGTACACATTCGTCTTCTTCTTATTTGATTTTGTTTCTATATTTGTTTCGAACGACGCTTGTGTATATATATATGTTCTACGCATTGGATCGGTTATAAATTAGCGGGAATTCGCGATCTAACAATAAAATTCGGTTTGTTTCTATGATGATAGATCAAATGGGAGAAGATTTTGATGAATCTTCTTGATTCATTGTTTTGTTATCGAATTTTCAGCTCTAAGATGGCACTATGATTAATCATTTTAGTTTCTGATGTTTTGTTTCAACAAAAATAAAATAGGTGACAGTTGCATATAACAAAGATCCCAGCCCAGTTAAGCTAAATTTGGGAGTTGGTGCTTACCGAACTGAGGTGATGATCCTCTGAAAGCTATCTCTGTTCTTTCTCCTGACTATTATGGAAGTATTAATGGTTTTATTTAATGGTGTTATAGGAGGGAAAGCCTTTGGTTCTTAATGTTGTGAGGAAAGCTGAGCAGCAGCTTATCAATGACAGGTTTAGCTCTCTTTCTTTTGGGTTGACTCTGGTTCTAGCCTTATATGTGTGTGCGTGTTTGAAGATGTTGAAGTTTTTTGTTTTATAATTTGTAGAACAAGAATCAAGGAGTATCTTCCTATTGCTGGATTGGTTGAGTTCAACAAGTTAAGCGCTAAGCTTATATTAGGCGCTGACAGGTAACAAATGTCTGATTATTCTATATGTTTTCATCGGTTTTTTGTCTTCATACAATTCTTTATGACTGGTGTTTTCTTGTATGACTTAGCCCTGCTATTCAGGAGAATCGGGTTACAACCGTGGAGTGTTTGTCTGGGACTGGTTCACTGAGAGTTGGAGGGGAGTTTTTGGCCAAGCATTATCATCAGGTAGATGCTTTAAGTCTGATTGAATTTTGTCTTCCTACAGAACTTCTATTGTAAAATTGGTAGTCTTTTCTTTGCTTTCCAGAAAACAATTTATATCACTCAGCCAACATGGGGAAATCATCCGAAAATTTTCACACTGGCCGGTTTGACAGTGAAAACATACCGCTACTACGATCCATCGACACGTGGCTTGAACTTTCAAGGTGAGACGGTAGTGACTGTTGAAAGGCTACTATTTCTAATTTTTCGATAAAGTTGATAAGCTTATATAATTATCTGAACGTCTTTCTCCTTTGTTGACAGGTTTAATAGAAGACCTTGGCGCTGCCCCACCTGGTTCTATAGTGCTTCTCCATGCTTGTGCTCATAACCCAACTGGTGTTGATCCAACCATTCAACAATGGGAGCAAATTAGGCAGTTGATGCGGTCAAAGGGATTGATGCCATTCTTTGATAGTGCTTATCAGGTAGACCTGATGGACCCTCGTGTGTAAGATCAGCCTATGTTTAAACTATCACCTCTAGTTAACTGGTCACTATTTGCCTCTATTTTTCCATTTCAGGGATTTGCGAGTGGAAGTCTGGATACTGATGCAAAACCGATTAGGATGTTTGTTGCTGATGGTGGAGAGTGCCTCATTGCGCAAAGTTATGCAAAGAACATGGGTCTCTATGGAGAACGAGTCGGAGCTCTCAGCATTGTAAGAACTTGGTGCATTGCAGGAAATGTAATTAAGAAACTCATAAAAAGTTGCTTATCAAACTCTGACATAAAGAAGTTATTGTAGGTATGCAAATCAGCAGATATAGCAAAAAAGGTTGAAAGCCAACTGAAACTAGTGATAAGGCCAATGTACTCAAGTCCTCCAATCCATGGTGCATCTATCGTGGCTGTAATCCTCCGTGAAAAGAATTTGTTCAACGAATGGACTCTGGAACTGAAGGCCATGGCTGATCGTATCATTAGCATGAGAAAAAAGCTCTTTGAGGCATTACGTGCTCGAGGTAAGTCAGTTCTTATTGAATGTACAGATCATCAGGACTGTAAATCGACCTAGCTAATAAAATTCAAATCATGTGACAGGTACGCCTGGAGACTGGAGTCACATCATAAAACAGATCGGTATGTTCACATTCACAGGGTTAAACCCAGCTCAAGTCTCCTTCATGACCAAAGAGTACCACATCTATATGACATCTGACGGGTAAGACAATCTTCATCATCTATTATCTATTTAATTTTATCAAAATTGTCCAAACTTGATGTGATTGATGTAAATGAATAAAAGGAGGATAAGCATGGCTGGTCTGAGTTCGAAGACTGTACCACACCTTGCAGATGCTATCCACAGGAGGATAAGCATGGCTGGTCTGAGTTCGAAGACTGTACCACACCTTGCAGATGCTATCCACGCTGTTGCTACCAAAGCCGTCTAAGCTACCAAACACCACCACAACTACTTTGGTTAAGTCCTCCTAATAAAGATTTATTTTTCTTTTCTACTATAGCATCTCCAACAGTGACAAGACAAATGTTTTGTCTTGTCACTGTTGTTATTATTTCATCCCAGCATAAATAAAGTACTCAAGAGAGCTTTGTAGCTCTTGTACTATTTTACTTGCAGTTTTGATTTCTTATCAGTGCCAAAATACTCATATGTGCACTGATATGTTAATGAGTATGTACTTATATGTCATACTCATAGCAGGCAATATGAAATATATTAAATATTGAACACAGAATCTAGAATTGATCCAACATCTTTATACATGTTTATGCATGTGCATTTGAATAATTATGTATAAGTTTTTGGCATTTTACTTACATCTCTTTTAAGAGATAAGATGAGAGACTTCTTCTGTTGCTTTGGTACGAGACTCACATATCACTGAAGTCCAGAACTCGACACTCCGCCTATAGATTGAGAAATGATCAGAAAACAGAAACTCATAATCTCACAATCGTCTACTTATAGTATTTGTAGAGTATGTATATACCAATAGAGGATCGGTATTCTCTTTATCCAATTCCTTCTTCTCCCTTCCATTAATAGGTGATATTAAAACTTTCATTGCATTTGTATGTTGATTTCTCTGTGTACTCACTCCTATGCTCTCGTAGGTTCTCTCCCCAGGACTGAAAATGTAGCCCATGTCCTGAGATATAACCACCAATTTCTTAAGAATAATAGGTCTATGTGACGTAAGAGGTGGAACATATAATAGAAGGATCTTAAGGCAATACCTCAGTAGTTATATCTGGGTCAAACCTTGGGCTAGGCAAGAAAGAGTTTGTGTCAAACCTTGGGCTAGGTAATAAAGAGTTTATGTAAATTGGAGATTTCCAGGCTGAAGGAGATTCAAGACCTCTCCTGAATGGAGTTCCACAGTATCTGTAAATGGACAAAAATAGAAAGAGAGACAAAAGGATCAAGAACTGAAAGCAAGTAGTTGAAAAGGACTTTTGAGTAAGGGGTGGTATAGATGTACATGCTGAAATTCTCATTGTTTGTCTCGTTGTCAAGAAGATGACCCTCTGAGTTTCTCGCTCGAGAAGGTGAATTGATGACCAAACAAAGACTTGAAGCAGAATGTTGATCTTTGTTAGAAGTGATCATGAAAGTTTTCTGCAAATGATTTCTTGGGGTTAAAACATGTGCTTTCTCTGCTTTGGTTACAGATTGGCTTGGAGAAGACTCAGCTAGCTTGCAGGCTTTAAGCTCAGAAAGAACACCAGAGAAACTTTCAGCCTGCACAAGAGTTGATTCATCAAGAAGGTAAACAGTGATGTATGAGGAAACAGTGATCCATCATACGACTGCACACACAGGTAGGTGTAATTGATATCTATCAGATTCAAGAAGGTAAAAGCATATAAAACTCAGATGGATTTGTGTATTCAACTAGCTCAACAGATATTCAAATGCATAAAGGAGAGAAGACACTTACATTTTTCACATTTGCTTCAGAACCATCGTTTTGACTGACATTTGCCTCAATGCAAGTGTGCTCTGCTGGCATGGTTTCTTCTGGCATTATGTGACTAAAGAGTGAAGAAGACTTGGCCCTAAGATTCTCTTCACCATCTCCACCACTTTCTCTATCTCCAAGAATGACACCTTCCGAGATGGATTTTAGATTCTCACTCTCATCAAACATCACATCAAGCCGTGAAAAGTCTTTTGCCAGACTGTTTGCAATATCAGTTCCAAGTTTTTTGTCACTTCTTTTCTCAGATAGCGGTGTAAGCAAATCACGGGTTCGTTTCTTCAAGATTGACTTTGCACCAGCCAGCGTCTTTTTAGCGGTAGGAGATTCCCACAGTCGAAGGGGACTCATGCACGACATGGTGGACATAAGTAGCTTGCGTATGCCAAGAGGACTAAACTCGTGTGGAGTATCGTTTTTAGATTGTAGAAGGTCGCAGCTGAAAACAGGTAGGTCCAAGCTTGGAAAACCGGGACTTGATGATGCTCCCATATCCTCATGATGTTGTTCACTTGGTTCATGCTTAGGAAGAGAGTGTGGCTTATCTTTAGCCAGAGAAGCAAAATCATTCACTGCAACCAACTTTTTGGAATCATTTACAATATACAATTGGTCTTCTTCGGTGGATTTATTGGTTCCTTCATTAACACAAGTGGAGCTTGATGGATCATAGATGCAAATGAAGCTACTATTTGTTCTGCACTTTGGTTCTGCCTCAGAAGGATGACATATCAATCCAGATGGCTTCGTTGCATACTTGTCCGGTGATATGATTAAGGGAGCTGGCCGAAGAGTTTCTTTGCCTGAGGCAGCAGCAGTTGCAATGGACCTTGAAGAAGTGCTCTTCATAGGAGATTTTGTAGCTTCTGTAGTCTGGCTGTTTGAAGCTGATGCACACAACATAGGATCAACCTCCTTTGGTTCTCGGGTCACACTGTGCTGCTCACTCTCTTGATCAGGGAAAAGTACCCTGCAACATTCCGTTTCAGGTACCAAAACATTTGCTGAGTTGCTCGGTACTTCGGACATATTATGTCTCATCACCGGTGAAATGTCCGGTAAATCCTCAAAATCAAATTCGTAATCCTGGCTAGGAGATGCAGAGACTTTATGATCAGGAAACCCTGAACTGTCCTCCATTTCATAAGACACATCTGAGATAGAAACTGATATATCTTCCAGTTCTGGATAGAAAATCTGATCTGAATGCGATAAGTTCTCTTGAGAGTTTCCACCAGGGAAGAACTGATTCTCCATGTTTATAGCTCCAATTGGAAAACCTCCTGCAGACAGTGAGCAGCCAACCGTGCTTGAATTTTGACTGCTGTCTGTTTCTATCTCTGCCTGTCCACTTAGACATCCACTTCCATCTACATTACTCTGTCCGAAATCTGATTGTGATGTAGAACCTCTCTCATATGGAGCTAGAGGCATGGCTAAGTACTGATCCAAAAGACCAGCCGACATGTAAGAATCAATTTTCTTCTTAACTGAACTATGCCAGTGGTTTTTAATTCCGTTATCCGACCTGTTGATAACAGAGCAAAACAACTCTATTGCTACAACAAACAGAAGATTACCTCAAGATTTAAAAGAGTGATTATCTAAGTACCTTCCAGGTAAGAACTTTGTTAACTCAGCCCATTTATTGCCATATATTTGATGCGCACGAATCAGAACCAGCTCTTCTTCTTGACTCCAAGCTTGTTTGTTAATGGCAGGATTAAGATGATTGTGCCACCTATATATCAATTACAAGCTTTTGTGAATGCTTATTCACTTCACTAGTCTTCCTAGAGAAGTAAAGTAACATTCTATAAGCATACCTCTCTCTACATTGCTTTCCAATACGACCAGGTAAGTATCTAGCAATAGTGGACCACTTCTTTGGTCCAAGTTTTTGGATTAACTGAACGATTGTTTCATCTTCCTATTAACAACACATGTTCAAAGCAAACAGGGTCAAGTATGCAAGTAAATAAGTATGCACATATGTAAAAGTAGTGAAGAATAAAAAAGTAACCTCTTTGGTCCATGGTCCTTTAACAAGTTCAGGATTAAGGACCTTCTGCCACCTGTGGAGGCATTGGACATCAGTTCGGTCCTTGAAATATTCAGCTGGAAGTAAAGAAAAGCAAATCAGACAAAGACAAGAGAGACTACAGATCACTTTTATTTCAAAATTGTTAAATTTACCTATCTTCTTCCAGTTTTTCCCATTGAAACTATGAACAGCTTTTCTCAAAACCTCATCCTGAAAATATGTTTCGTTACAAAATGAGCAAAATATTCAGATCAAACTCAAAGAATGTAAAAATGCATATATTCAAACATAAGGTGAAACCAGATTAACTAGCTGCATTAACATAAACATAAGAAGCTAACGAAACAAAGATCTAAACCTCCTCAGGTGTCCATTGACCTCGAGTTGAACGTCTTGTAGGTCCACTAGTTCTCCTGTAAGATCAACACATATGACATTAGAACTTCTCTGTTCCTAGTCTATTGTGGCAAGTTGTTAAATCAGAAGGCATACCCCTGACGACGAGATTTTGGGATCTCTTCTTGAGGTGTACAGATTATTGAAGACTCACTTTCCATACCTTATCAATGAAAAAACAAAAATGATAAAGCTTAACTCCCATACGTTGCCTTGCGTCTCTTTCAAATGTTCACTCCAAAACATATTCTTTTGCAAAAGCTATTGTTCACTCCTTTGTACCATTTCACTATCTTCCCTATGTTTAACCTGGATTCGATTTAAAGATCATTCAATACCCAGAAACTTGAGGATATGTAAAGATGAAGTAAGATAGCTCACCGATGAGAGATTTATAAATAGAAGAGAGAATCGGATTCAGAAAATGCCCCAAACTAAAACCAATCGAAAATGAGGAATCTCTTCTCACAATCTGACTGAGATGAGTTAGGAAGATTGAGAGATCTAAAACGGTCGGCAAAGCTATTTTTCAAAAGAAGGGTGGCGGATTCAAAGAAGTCAAATATAACGTTTGGTTTGGATTTTTATTATTCTTTAATGAGCGGCTTCAATTTTAATCTCAGCCGTTCATTTTAAATATTGTAGGGCCACGTGTCTTTATCTTTTAGTATTTAACAGACATATAATTATTTGTTTCTTATCCCTTCTTTTTTCCTTTTTTTCGAAATTTCTACACACTTATTTTTAATACCCCACTTGATTTCCTATTACAGCAACAATCAGATTTTTGATTAGTTCACTTAATTTTATGACCAAAATCTACATCAGGACAGTAAGGTTTAGATTCTACTCAAACTAATAATAAGTGAGGTATTCTAGCAAACTTTATTAGTAGAGCTATTGCTCTTTGGTCGTATCATGTAATTAACAAATGGTTTAGAATCAATCCGCACAAATTTTATTTTGAACGTTCAGCTAAGATCTTGAATGAACTATATAACTAGATCTTGAATGATTTTCAAGAAACACAACAATGCAGACTAAATCATTGGCTCACCTGTGTTATAAGTATAATTATCTCTCTCTTTTTTGGTCACAGATTCAATCCTTTTGAAACAATTCAATGGAATGAGTTCAAGAAACAAATTATGGTTTTTAGATCTTCAAGACTTTGAAAGAAAACATAAAACCAGACAACCATTCATAAGCCCTTCTTTGAAGGACAGTATTCCTCTGTCTGAATGTTACTGACTTGGTTTGTTTTTTGTCCCTATTTCTTCAGGGGTTTTACATGAAATCATCTTCGAGTTCTTGAAGTGATTTGTTGCTTGAAGCAATGTCTTTGTTTGATGTCATTTTATCAGTTACCATTAATCCTTTGTAACTCCTCATATCTGCTTGTCTCTCTTTCTCAAGCCTAGCTATCTCTTCGCGTTTCTTCTGCAAAAATCAAGAAAACAACTCAGCTTTGCGTCAAACGCCTTCTGGAAGACTTTTTCAGATAATAAGGACAAATAACAGAAACTAACCTTCTCCCTCAGAAGTTGTTTCCTCTCTGCTCTTTCCGCGGCATTCACTGCTTCTCTCTCGGCTTCATCAACAACAATATTATCAGAAAGATATGTAAGTAAGATTGATCTTCTATCTATCGGAATGTAAGGAAGAGTCCACAAACCAAATACTAACTAACCTCTCAGATCGGGTGTTCTTTCAACTTTTGTTTTGTTCAATCTGTTAACCACTTCATTGATTCGCTTCTCCACCCTAATAGTCCGAACCTTTAATAAACAATATCAATAACATGGCTCTACAACAACACTTTGAGATATATCCACATTGCACAACCAGAATTTCTTGAGAAATGAAGAAACTTACCATCTTCGAATTGTGGAAACCAACTTGACCAACATCCATAGAGGCAGTTTTCTTCAAGTTCGACCATGGAGTGTACACAACATCAACATTGTTCACCTTGTTGCCTGGCACATAATCCCAAACACCAGTCTATAAGAAAACCGAAAATAGCCTATTTGTGCCCTCCTTCTGAAAAACAGACTTAGTACTCTAACACTAATGGTTATCCGAATGTGATTAGAAAAAAGGATTCAGATTTTTACCTTGAATGGAGTTAGCTTTCACAAGCTGAGCACAATCCTCAAGTACACCTTCACTAATGTTATCGAAACTTTGACCTCTGTGAAGCCTCAAGTAGACATGAGCAGATGACATTTTATCCACATGAAACCTGAACCAAATCAAATATACATTTACCATCGTTGTCATGAATCAAAATACCACATATGTGAAGGCGTGAAGCTCTTAGAGTTTATACAAAACAACTAAGAAGTCTTACTCATAAAAACTAATCAATTGAAACATTATCAATAGTGAATAGCTCTACCAAACTCATTAAACAAATCAAAAACAAAACTTGAGCAAAGGTTAATCAAATCAACCCATCAATTCACCATATAAATCAATCTACATAGATCATTACAAAACAAGAACATCTGAACATAAACAAAGGGGGAAAAAACTCAAAATTCAATTAAAATCCGACTAAATGAACAATTGGGTTATCCAAAACTGAAATCAATCCAGAAAATACAAATCAAAGAGAGGACAAAATTGAGAATTTGATTTTTGTTTACCAGACATCTTCAGGGAAAAAAATACAAATCAAAGAGAGGACAAAATTGAGAATTTGATTTTTGTTTACCAGACATCTTCAGGGAAACCGTATTTGATAAGCTCCTCGTTCTCAAACTTATCAAGCCCCATGAAGATGGTGTAGTCACCTGCATCAGGTCGGGCTTTGAAGTAGAACACCATCGTTTCGATTCGAGAACGAATCAAATCGAGTGGAGAGATCGAATCTAGGGTTTCCCCTTCTCCTTTTATTCTCAGCAAATTTATGAAATTGAAGAAAGAAATCGTAACCACTCACGACAATAAAAACATTACAAAACCAAAACTGTTGATCTTTGTCACATATAGATTTTTTATATTTTTCAAAACTTGCCCTCATTTATACAAATCTCACGTTTGACGCCTAAAGTTTTTGATTCGTTTACTTCAATAATTTTGAGACTATTATAAATACAAAATATTTCAAACATTAACAACTTGCGGGGTCAGATTAATAATTTTGAGACTATTATAAATACAAAATATTTCAAACACTAATAACTTGCGGGGATAGCTCAGTTGGGAGAGCGTCAGACTGAAGATCTGAAGGTTTGCGGGGATAGCTCAGTTGGGAGAGCGTCAGACTGAAGATCTGAAGGTCGAGTGTTCGATCCACGCTCACCGCAAAATTTTTTTCCTCGTTCAAATGCAAGACATAAACGACATCGTTTAATTCCCGTAGAAAAGGTAATAAGCCCAATAACAGCCCAGTATGTCTAAACCCATATCTTACACTAAACCTTGTCTGCTTGTTTCATTACAAAACTGGAAATTATTATTTGAAAAAAAAACAATAAAAACGGTTAGTTTTACCAGACCGTATATATTCAGATTTAGTATTTATTTCGCAATTAATAATTATTATTGGAAACTTCAGTTAAAAAAAAAAAAAAATTATTATTGGAAAAAACAAATCAATCATATAGTAATCAGGGATTTTTCGTTTGTGTTAAATGTATTTCTTTTTTTTTTTGGAAAACAAATGTATTTCTAAAACTTAATTCATTTTTACAAAATTTGCAACTCAAATTTAAACGTAGTGGTATGACTGGTGAAATGAAGAGTTAGGGTTTTTTATTTCTCCCTCTGCGATAATCTGGATTTCTTCAATTGCTTTTTCGTTTTGACCTAATCGAACTCGACGCTTTGATTTTGAGCGTATAGGGTTCGATTTTTGGTGTAGTGGCTTTGGAAACTGTGAACTGATTTCTTCAGTGAAGGTAAATAGTTTATTGGTGAATGGATTTCGTCTGCTTTGTTTTCCCAGTTAATCGTTGTTCTTCATGAACAGAACCATACATTGCATAATGAAGTTTTCACTTGTTAGCAGTTTTTGTTGATCTTATGTTATTTTTAAGCCTTTTTGTTGACTTGAACCCGATTTACTGAACACTCGCAAGTTCCTTTTGCATTGGTTATGGCACTTTATCACAATGCTAGTGATTCAGTTGAAATTTGAAAGCATTGTCTTCTTTACTAGTGGATCTGATAGGGATTTGGGAGTGATTTGGAGTTGATTTTTGGGATATATGGTGAATAATTGATTGAGAGTTAATTATGTTAGGAGATATTCATTGTATTGATTGATTTGATCTCTTTATAATGGAGTTTTCCTTTTATGTGTCTTTTGGTGTGATAGTATTTAGTAAGTCCATGAATCTGCAGCTTGTTCAAGGCTACTCTTGGTCTAGCTTATACTTGGAAAAAGAGTCTATCTCCTGTAGGAATTGTTGTATTCCTTAGTCTTAGCAATGCAACTATATTACGCTATCAGGAATTGTGCAGATATAATTTACTTACATTATTCTTGTTGCAGGTAGAAAACTGAGTTTCAGAGAATGGAAGAATCAATAGGAATCGAAGGCTTAGCATTTAAGTGGGGTAAAAAGAAAGCTGTTGGTGGGAAAAATAAAGATGTCCAATTCTATGAATCTTTCACATATGATGGTGATGAATACCATCTTTATGACTGTGTCTTAATTGGCAATCCCACTGAACCAGACTCTTCTGACCCCTTCATTGGCATGATCATAAAAATTTGGGATTACACTAATAAGAAACTCCCAAAGAAAGTCAAGCTTCTCTGGTTCTTTAGACCGTGTGAGATTTCACCATTTCTTGAAGGAGTCCCAGATGTACTTGGAAATGAACTGTTTTTGGCATCAGGTGAAGGTCTCGGACTTGCCGATATCAACAAATTGGTAACTGATTGTTCTTCTGCATCATATGTTGAATTTTCATTGTCCATATTACTTGTTAAGCATTATGGCATTATTTTATTGGTATGCTTCTCATATTATGCTGCGTAATGAATTTTATTGTTTCTCCACTTTGGTTTTGTCAAATATTATATTCTTTGCGGTAGGATAACTTGTTCCGTGTTTACCAACATCTGTGCTCCAAGTAGCCTTTCTGTCCTCTTTTCTAACCTTAACACCCCATTGACCCCAAAGCAAAATGCTAAAGTAGAATATGTAGTTGCTCTCTCTTCTGAAGATGAGAAGATCCCACCATCAGATATACGTCTATTAATTACTTTTGTTGGTTTCTATCATTGTTACAAGTGTCTTTCAATGGTGAATCAAACATGTGCTTGTGTCTCAATAGATTTCCCTATTCATCACTTTTTGGTTGAAATATTTGTTATAATTTTGAGTGCCATTGTATGTATAGCTGGTGCAAGGGATTAGTTAGAAAATTACACTTGCTTAAATATTGATATAACATTTTTGCACTAGGAAGCAATCGGTGGAAAATGTTCTGTTGTATGCATTTCAAAGGATGAAAGAAATCCACAACCATCAGATGAAGTTATCAACTCAGCAGACTTTGTGTTTCGCCGAGCATTTGATGTTGGGAGTCGCAAAGTTGTGGATACAATAGCTAATCAAATTGCTGGAGTTGACGGTACACTTTATTTCATCTCAGTTGCTGGGTCGACATTCTACATTGTGATCAATAGCTATCTCGATTCTTTATTTACATCATAACTTCCTCTCACTTTAATTCTTGCAGTTAAATTTATCTTCAACAGAGCGAGTTGTGAGAAAGAAGCAACTCCTGTGCAGAAAATTGAAGCAGCAAGAAATGGGAATTCAGATAGTTCGAAACCCAATGGTCATTTAGCTAATGGTTCAGTTAGGACAATTGTAGACAATGCTGTTGAATCTTCTGACAGTAAAGAAAGCAGTAGTGGTCACGAACAAGAGAAAGAAAAAGGTCACTCTCTACTGGCCACTAAAAGATCTACACTTGTAGAAGAAAGGTCTAATAAGGATTCTGGCTCTAGGGGAAATCATTGTAATGACAAAGCTGAAGAAAATGACGTTAGAAAACAGATCACTAAACAAAGATCTATGCCTGCAGAAGAAAGATATAGTAACTTTGAACCTTCTGGCTCCAGGATAGTTCATTCCACTTCCAAGAAAGCTACGCTAAATGTTGTTGAAAAACAGTTGGGCAAACAAAAATCTGTGCCCTCTGAAAGACATAGTAAAGAGTTGAATGGATTCGAAGACAGGCCTCTGAAGAAACAGAAACTAGATGGTTCTGTTACAGTACAAGATGGACAGAATAGAACCATTTGCCAGAACATTACCTTTGATGATAAAAATGATACAGGACCTTCAAAGAGACCTAGAGATAAAGTGGTTACAGAGGAAGTCCCTCCCGAGAAGCCCAGCTTTGTAAAGAAGAGAGATCTGGGAGTGTCAGTATCTGAAGGAGAAAATACAAAAACTGTTACTAACAAAGGTTTATCCAAAAAGCCCAGCTTTGAACGTGTTGAGAACAAGAAACTGGCAGATGATAATGGAAGAAATTATCAAGTAATTGAAGTGAGCAGAAGGCCGGATGCTGTAAGTTTATATTTACTGTGATTCCTGTGATATGATGTTCAGACTTATGATATTTAAGTCAGTGCGTTTCGTAAAATCTTTAGATACAAGGATGCAGATCCTTTACTATGTATGTTGTAGAATTGTAATGATGTTTTGTTTTTCATTTCATCATATTAAGTTACCCCGGTGCTTGTTAAGGTTTATCTAACAGATTTTTGTTTCCTGCTTCTTGATCTCAGGGAAATATCAAATGGTTCCGGAATCCTGTAAGTATATTTCCCTTATTTCTCGCCAGTTCTGTAGATAGTCGGTTTTTGTTGTCTACATTGTAGTGTTATGCTTGTTCTTTGATGTTAGTAAGGTGACCTGTCCCTTCATAGCGAATTGTTAATCAGAAAGTAGTATACTTTGAAATCTGCATTTTAGTTGTTTATTTTCTATCCGCACCTGGTTTTTCGCCTGGCCATTACAGACTCTTGTAGCTAGTCTGAATGGTTATCAGATTCTGTACGTCTTATCAGACTTTACCTTTTGGACTCACCTCCAGACTGACTTTTTAATTTCTGTAAATCATGTTCAGTCTTGGGAAGAGAGTATGAGGGAAGCAGAAAGAAAAGGGAGTATGGTACTTCTTCAAAACTTGGATCCTACTTATACATCTAATGAAGTGGAGGTATTACAGTTTATTTAGGATTCTGTTTTAATCTATTTTAATCTATTTTGTATATGCTTAATCAGTGTAAGTGCAGTTGTCTCCTGATTTACTTTCTTGGTAACCTCTTCTTTCTTCTTTGTATGCTATCTAAAGATTTATTTATTGCCTTTCAGGATATTGTCTATTCTGCTTTGAACGAGCAATGCGAAGCGAGGATGATAGAGCGTACATCAGTCACTGTTCCTCGTATTGGTAAGCTGCCACTCTGATTTAAAGTCCTCACATACTAGAAATAGAAAGAGTAGCTTTTTACTTTGGCATCTCATATTGTTTGATTAACAGGTGAAGCTTTGGTCATTTTCAAAACAAGAGAAGTTGCACAAAGCGTGATTAGAAGATTAGACACGGGCTGCTTGTTGCTATCAAATGGGAGGTAAACCTCGCATGACATATTCCGCTTTTCCTCTAAGATTCCTGTGATAAATTGAAGAAAACTTTACCATTTTCATCTGTGATATGCCCTTTTTCTCAACAGGACCCTTGTTGCTTCTTTTCCGAAGATCACTCCACCAGGGAAGCCATCATCATTCCCCGGCCATATCAAACTACACAGAACCCAAATACGACGAGAGATGGTTTCGTATCCACTTCCCTGTACCTTACCCAGTTAAAAATGCATCGTTCCTTTACCAATGTCCTTGTTATTTATATGCTTTTTCAGAGAGATGCCGTAGCTACATCACATTGTGCTCAGCAAAACAACCTTGAATTTGACTTGGCCATGGAATGGTGCTTACACCAAGCTAGACACGAGCATGCTTCTGAAACTGTATCTAAGGTAGACAAACTATTACCTGTTTGAAAAAACCAAAGAAGTGTTCTTCAATTCCTTTAGAATAACTGAATCTTTAAACCATTGTAGCGACAATGGGATGACATAAAGAAACTGCGGATAAGCTTCAAGCCTAAACTTCCTTAAGTTTCAGAATCATCTCCTCTTTCTCGTGTAAGTATTAACTCTTACCTTCTCTAGGAACTTATCTAACCATCTAAAAGAACCAAACCCATCACTTACTATCTTTTCTCCAGACAGAAACATCACCAAGTGTAGATGAAAAGGAAGAAGAACACTAGCTCTCTTTTAACCTCTAAAGACAGGCGAAACAACCAACTTTGACTCAGGTAAGTTTCTCTTTGATTCTATTTTCTTGATGTCGTTCTAATCAAAATCTTACATTATGCTCCTTTCTTGATTGTGTTTAGGATTAGGAAACATAGTGATGCAGCTTCTAGTCTCAATCGGATCGACCCTTTTGTAGTTAAATATTTTTTAAGGGTCATGTTCTTTTGTGTTGTTGATGAAACTCAAGAGAGTTATTGTGACTTTTGTTGAATCCATTGACTTTTGAGTATTAGTCTTACTAGTTTCATTTCATTAATTAGTTTCTTTTGGAAATTATAATATTAAAATAATTAGGAATTTATCTGACACCTATGCACTAATATGCACCAAATCTTCAGAAAAAGATCTCACCTAGTCTACTGTTTAAAAGTACTCTGTATTTATTTTAATCGTGTTGTAATAAAATACTAGCAAAAGGAATTTTCGTAAAGCGTATAAGAAATTGTTTAAGATCAAAACGCACCGTATTAGAAAAGGACATTACACGTGTCATCGTGTAATTAAAGAAAGCGACAAATCTGAGTAAGCACAAAACGACAAAACAAAAAGTGAAAATAAAAGTAATGATGTTAAAAAGGATATTTTTTTAACTATGGTTCACTGGTCAGGTCATGGTGACCAGTATCCACGTGTCGTGTAATTAACTATCCACGTAGACAAAACTCAACGGTCAATATGAGTCTTAACTCTTAACCCATACGCTTAATGTGAACCTGGTTTTTACAGACCAGACCGTCAACGTGTTACAGGTTTTTATTTTATTTTTTACATTTTTATTCTTAAATATTAAATAAATAAATAAAACTATAGAACATATGATTTTTAAAAATTAAAGAATTTATAAACTGATATTACTGAGATATTTTTTATTTTTTTAGTTTCTACTTCTGATTTTCTTATATATGAAGGAATATCTAAACTTAGAAACCATTAATAGGAAAATTTATAGTTAAATATCTTTCTTTTTTTTGTCAAGTAGATCATTATATGTAATTAATTATTTTTATTTGTAAGTTAAAAAAAGAAGGAAGCAAAATTATTATTTGGTATGACATAATATAAAAGCAAAAATAGACCACAGAAAGGAAAAAAGTACAAACAAAAAATATAAATGGTCTGTAGTGATTCTTTATATTTGGTACTGTAAACTTTGAATTTATATTTGTACATTCTGACACCTTAATAATTATATAATGTCGACATAACTGCAACTTTGAGAAAAAAGTTAAAATATTATTTATTTTTTATTATATAAAAACCATAAATAATAATTACTCAACATTAATGCAAAACCCATAATAAAACCAAAAAAAAAACAAATTTTTTATGTGAAAAAGGTAAATTATTTTTTATTTTTTTTAGAGGCTATTACATACATTTGAGAGAGAGCTTAAAACGTGAATCAAAAGAGAGAGATAAGTTCACTGCTACGCTGATTTTGAGGGGAGAAAGAGAGAAGAGTATCTCACAAGACTTTGCACAGATATTAGACCCAAAACTTCACATTGTCTTTATATCTTTCTGCAATTTCTTAGCTTCTTCTTCTTCTTCTTCTTCTTCAATCTTTCTTTAACTTTGTCTCAAAAGTAAGAACAAGTCTCTCCAGGTCTCCTTTTTTCCTTTCAATGTCTTCTATTTATGAATCTTTGAAATCCTGAGAAAAATTTCCAGATTTTTGCTTCTGATCAATATATAAGTCTGTACAAGTTTTGGTTTTTTACCTTTTTAAGTAATTTTTCTGGTTTGATGATCCTTTAATTTCTTTGATCTCTACTTTTTTGTGTTGTTCTTCTTCATCTGGGTTTCAAAGATTGTTGCTTTTGTTTATCAAAGTTTGTTTCTTTTTCCTGTGTTTAATCTTATGGACCTTAGATCAATGCTTAAGCTTAACATCGTTCTTTTTGGTGTTGAGTTACAGATCAATCATGGCTCAGCATTCAAACTATCAAATAGCCACTGTTTCTGAACCGGAGCTTTCAGGGATTAAGAGCCAGAAACTCATGTCCAGTGTGTTTGAAGGAAAGTGTCCATCTGATTATGAATCATCTTGGAGTCCAACTTCTCCTTTGGATTTTAGATTGTTCTCAAGTTTAGGTAACCCTTTTGGTGGTTCTTCTTCAATGTCAATCTGGAAAGGGAAACAAAAGGGGTGGAATTCTGGTAAAGTAGGCTTGAACATTGTGCATTCTCTTGATGATGAGATGACTGATTCATCAAGGATTGTTCTGCCTTCACCTGATAGTAAAAACATAATCTTTGAGTCTTTGATGAGATGTGGTAACCCCAAATCTCATCTTCCCAATCCTATGCTTGATGATGTGATTGATGTGGTTGATCACATCAATGCTAGTGAGGTGATAAAGCAAGCTACAGGACCACTTAATGGGCATAGTGAAAGTGACATTGAGATCTCAGAAGACTATACTTGTGTTACTTCACATGGTCCTAACCCCAAAACCACCTATTTTTATGGAGATCAGGTTTTTGAGCACAAGGTGTTGAAGAAGAAAGAGAGTCTTTTTGAAATTGCTCCTCTTGACTTAACAACACCTGATAATGTGTTACCTCCCAATGACTTCTTGAGCTTCTGCTATGGGTGTAACAAGAAGTTGGGTATGGGGAAAGATGTATACATGTACAGGTACTCTTCTTTCTTCTCCTTCAACACTAGTGTACTTAGATTTGGTCCTCTCTTCTCTCTGCATTGGTGTGTTTTAAGCTCAAGTCTCAAACTTTTGAAACTAATCAAGATGGGTTTGGTTTTTCAGAGGATTTAAAGCTTTCTGCAGTAGTGAGTGCCGTTCAGAGGAGATTCTTAAGGATGAGGAAATGGAGGATGAAGAAGCAAACAAGTCGGTTTCGGACAAGGACCTGTCTAAGAAGAAGAGTACCAATGTGGTCTTCACCATAGGGTAACTCCAATGAGCCCACCATCTCCTTGATAGATTTTGAGTCCAAGAAAAAAAGGAAAAGTTAGAAGCTTGAGCTGATCATCTGTTAAAGATAAAGAGCTGTTGGTTTCTTTAAACCTAGGCGGCCATGGATGATCATTTTTGTATATTTTTGCTTGTTGCTTCTGCTACCTAATACATTCGGTCTCATCTTTCATGGTTTTGGTGGGTGATTGATTGAGACTATGGCTTATTGCTATTAATAATTATAATTATGGTTCATATGATAATCTTGGTTTATATAAGAGGAGAGTAGAAGCTGGTTTATGTGGCTTATGTCCCTCTCAATAAAATTGATTATGAACAAGATCTTTCAGATTTGGACAACTTTGTCTAAGCTTGGCTCATTTGTCTCACTACCAAAATTAATAACAATTTTGAAGAAAAAAGAAAAGCTGCGGTAGATGGAAGAAGTATCACCAAAACCTCCATGGATCTTTGTATGGAGGAACATAACTATCAGTAGGAGGAAGAAGCCTAAAGGATTCAACTGTTTTTTCTAACACTGGTCCCATCTGCATTTTTATACAAACCCTCAAATTCAGACATCAACTTCACAATGACACCATAGGAGTTTCAGAAAGTACAGATTTTGTACCTTGTCCCATTGCTTGCCAAGGGTTGAAGCGTTTATGGTGTATAAGTACCCTGCAATAAGTGAGATTCAGATAACTTTGCATTTCAAATCAATTCCCTTGTTAAAAGTTGCTTACCATCACGTTCAGCTGTTGAAGAAATATAGTGTCTGTAAAGTTTTGATGCTTCAGCCTGTCCACATATACCAAAAAAGCCAATAAGTCATATCATAATCAAACCTCTTATGTTTTTAAACAAGAAGGAACTACTCATAATTAGAGAGACTTACGATTTTGGTTGGCGATTTGCGGACAAGGTACTCGTAATACCAGTAAGGCTCCCCATCAATCTACATACATAAAGCATATGGGGCTTATGAGTTTTGTAGATGCATACTTTGTCTTGTTATGGAAGATCATACTTACATCAGTAGAATGTGCATCAAGAACTGAGCTCTCTTCTAAACGTTGACTTGAAGTTACTCGCTGCTCATTTGAACAGTAGGTTTAGCGTTTTATTTTGATGGGTTTCATGATTAGAAGAGTTACTTACTAATGCTGATTTATCAGACAAAACAGAGTCAGCAACTTCTTTAGCTGCCCATGTTTTCTTTTCTTTTGATGTTAATCTTGAGTTTGGAGGACCTATCTGAATCAAGAACCATCAAAGACATATCGCAAACAAAAGCAGTCTTACAGTAAGTGAGAAACACGAGAACTTACCGAAATAGAGATTACAAGGTTGTCGATGAGATCAACTCGTTCAGAAACAAGAAACCGAGAACTTACCGAAATAGAGATTACAAGGTTGTCGATGAGATCAACTCGTTCAGAAACAATGCGTAGACGTGCATCAGCTAAACCATATGACAGAGATACAGTCACAACTTGATTATAACGTTATATACACCAGAAATCAAAGGAGGGATAGAGCTTACGAGAAAGTGGTGCAGCTGAAGAGTAACGTTCAGGCTTTCTTGATTCAACCCTGCAAATGTAAAGAGTGAGGAACATCTTGAACTAATAATAAGCATTACAAAAGTTTCAGTACCATTTGAAGACAATCTTTTCAGACGGAAACTCCAGTGGATAAGCATAAGAGTAAGCATTTATATCATCCACCATTGTACCCATTTTCAGTTCTTCTTCTATACCCATTTTCAAGTCTTCTTCTGCATTAGCAACTGCAAAACTCCAAACATTGCAGAAAAATATACACATAACATCAGAATATAAGAAGATCAATGAAGCATTACTAATGGTCTAAGAAATTTCTCTATTACTTCCATGAACCAATTATACTTCTAGTCATAAACTATGGAACCAAATTGATACGATACTGAAAGATGAACAACAGTAGCAAAAAAAAATACATTACCAGGAGACAATGGCAAGAGCAAAGACAAAGGAGAAGAGAGACCAACTAGAATCAAATCCCTACGAGATATCCCATATTCCGAAGAAATCAATCTCGTAGAAACACAAGAACGAGTAATCATTAGCTCTCTATGAGACTTTTTTGAAATGTTACTTCTCCTACACCTGAAAAATCCAATTCAAAATATCAGTTTAAACATCTCTCCACATAAAAACTCCACAAAAGATTGATTCTTTTACCGAAAAAGACGACAATTCAGAGAGGGAAGAGATGGACAGAGAAGAGCCATAGGAGCTATGGCGTGATGTTCTGAAGAAGAGCTTTTTGATTCTTCTTCTTCTTCCTTAAGCTCATCCATTCACTCTTTTGTTTGGTTTGGTTATTACTAAACCGAACTATTATGTGATATTCTGATTTCCGGTTTATTCCTCTAATTGTCCCGACATTGTCACGTATTATAGATTCCGGTTTAAGGATAATTAAAAAAAATTTAACTAAATCATGTAATTATCTTAAAATCAATTAACTAAACCGATGTCGGTCCGTTCATCGTCACGTATTATAGATTCCGGTTCAAGTATAATAAAAGATAATAAATTAAACAAACCACGTTCATATTTTTTTTTTTTTGTCAAGACAAACCACGTTCATATATTTAATCAATACTGCAATAAAAACACACCAAATCTGATTTTTAGGGTTTTAAGAGAAAAACTCAGAAATGTTTTTATTCGAAAAGTTACGACTTTTCTTGAGCTTTGAATTCTAACGATGGCTACAAGTCGAAGGTACTTAAGTTTTCAAAAAAAAAAAAAAAGCTAAAGAGAAAAAAAAAAAAAAAAAAAAAAAAAAGCTAAAGAGAAGAAAGAAACTATAATTAAAAGAGAAACACTATTCAAAATCCTCTGTTTCTCGTCTGATTCAGATCATATTGTTGTCCCCAACCATCTTGAGGCAGTCTAACCATCTCAGGTCTGAATCCAGGTGGTGGAGGAGGTGGTGGTGGAAGCTGGTGGTGTGGTTGCCATTCAGGTATGTCATCATCATCATCATCATCAACAACATAATTGCTTGTAGATTTTCCATACTTGTGTATGAGCTTTCTTAGTTGATCTGAAGACTTAGATTGAGTTTGTAATGGCCGAGGTACTACAACAGAGGAGGAATTGAAATTAAATTCCGGTAAATCATCATCGTTTCTTGAAGGTACAGGACCAAATCCAGGTGGCACATCATCCTCATCAACAACAACATCATGTTTCAAAGCTTCACCTCCATAAGCATGGTGATGATTCCTCATACCAAGAGGTTTCTCTGGAACATTCAGTCTCTGTTTCTTGTTTACAGGCAAAACAGAGGTTTTAGAAGATGAATAATGGTGATGTCTTGAACTAGAACTGGGCTTGGGAGCTACAGCTCGTCTCCAGACAACAACTCCAACTAAAACAATGTCTAAAGACTTGATCTCCTCGAGCTGGTCTTTGGAGATGACTTTTGTTAGTAGTTCTAGAGACTCTCCACGTGTTGGACAAAGGTATAGCTCTACTCCTGAAGCTGGTTCTGCGTAGCCGACTCTTTGATCAGCAACGTAGGAATCAATAACCTTAACCAAAACAAGAAAAAAAAAGGTGAGACTTTATTAAAGACATTGTTCTATTCTCATATGTGTTAAGTATAAAAATTTGATTTTCATTTGATTCTTTACCTCTAAAAGGCTGCTACGCTGGCTGTCAGAAATGCCTCCTTTACAAGCCAAGTACATAATCTGCAATACAAAAATCAAAAACAACCCTAATTAGAAAAAAACGAACACCTCACCAAAATACCCAAAAAATATAAATAGTAAAGTTCTTTTTTTTGTTTCATGTATGTAAGCAAGCGTTGTAAATTAATGTTTTGGATCTGGAGTAATAAAAAAGTCAACTTTTTTAATGGACATCTTTTGCGTGTGGTATCGAAAGATTCTTTAAAAAGTTTCCTGATTAATATAAAAGGTGCCCTCTCAGACACAGTAGCCCATATAACCACATTTGGCATGCATATTTTAAAATACAAAAATTTGACCCAATGTAGAGTTAGTTTTCTCTGGTGTGATTCCTGTGACGTATACATGTAAAGGGTTAATTGTAATCTCTTTGCTTTCTGAGTTCCATGAAGAGAAGACAGAAGAGTTTTGAGATGAGACAAAGTGAGACTATGAAGAATTATAAAAAGCAATAGGATGTTATTCAGTGTAAGGCTACTACAGTGATGATAACAAAAGATAGTTTTGTATACCATTAAGGCACGGCTGCGAGACTTGGGAAGTTCTTGAATAAACTTCCCAAATCCACTCAGCCGAACTCTACCCTTAACTCCCACCATTGCTGGCCACTCCCTCGTCTCTGCTTTCTCACCACTGTCATAGAAAAAACCAGTCAAAAATTGCACATATAAGCAGATATCAAATGTCATGACTATACTAAAGATTCAAGTCTGAGGTTCATAGGGACAAAAATGAATATCCAGGGAGAACCAACAGATTTCTGACACTACCAATAATTGATTCATGAGACATTACACCTAGGGATGGACTCTAGAGCAGCTTCTTTTTACACTTATCATAGGCACTACCTATGGTGCTGATGTTACAATTAATTTAGATTTAGATATAATCTTAGGCTTATTCAATATTCTAGCTGAATCAGAAAAGAGACTGATGGCTAACAGTTTTACTAATATTCAATCTTCAAGGAAATATATACTATCAGCATAGAGAAGAAATTATCAATGCCCCCAAAAAACAGTATCACAAAAATGAATAATAGAGAGATTAGGCTACGTGATAAGAACTTACCTTTTGAAAATGCCAGTGACAGGGACTACGGAAGACATACTCAGTTGCAGTATTCCATCCCATGCTCTTTCTCCCTTGACATCACTAAGTGCAGATGTTTTCTCAAGTGTAGAGACATCATCATCAGTAGACTTTGGGGACACTTCATCAATCTTTTCTGGTTTTGTTTCAGACATGCTTTTGTCACTTGTTTCCTTAGGGGATCCTTTGGGAGATTTTGACTCTGACCCAGCTCCGGATTCACTTTTCTCAGACAAAGACACCTGCATTTCAGAATTACCATTCGGAATTTCAAATGGAGGCTCTGCGTCAAGGGATTCCATGAATTCATCAAGTGATACAATTGGAGGAAGAAACGCCACGTCCTTCAATTCATCATCCATAGCCAAACCTTGCATTGGGTCGATCTCTTCTGTTGAGGGAGGGGTTGCATTAGATTTTTCACTGCCAGTTTTTGCTGGCTCTTCTTTGGGAGTCGTTTTGACAGGTTGGGATTTGGTTCTGGGTCGACGTCTGTTACCAGACATGATGCCACCAGAGACATCTACTGTGCCACTGTCAACTGGGTCAATATCAACCTGAAATTCACCCTTGTGTGTTTTTCTTACCAGACGTCTGACATCAATATCGGTATCCCGCAGGACAACCATCTCTGCCATCTTTTCAGCTTTGGCTTGTCGCCACTGAGAAAGCTCCTTAGAAGCCAACTCTTCGGCTGTCATAGAGCATAACCTCTCAGCAGAGATTTCTTCAGACATAACTCTTTCTCTTAGCTCAGGATTGTTCTTATCCTTCAAGTTGAATAAGAGGGACCTTCCCTTCTCTCTGTACTTTTTGTTCACACCTCCAAATAGCTTATACAGTTCCATTTCAATTTTGGATGCCAAAACATTTGGATCCTGAAATGGCTTTTGTCCACCAGTTCCAAAATCCTTTGTCTCGCCAAGATCTGAAACATGTTCCAGAACCCATGAGAGTTCATTACCATGTAAAAGATCATCGTTTGGAAATATAATATCTGTAAAAGGAACATTATCACGAGGGAAAACCTCGTCATATTGAGACTTCAGTGCATCAGTTTGATTAACATCTTCCATCCTGATGTCGACAGGAATCTCACTTTCCTTCTGCTCAGAACTTTCGACACCAGTGGGCAATTCTGAGATGGTCCCTTCGCCTATAGGGACACTGATGTTAGCAGGTGAAGCAGGCTTCATATTTTGAGAATTCTCCTGATTAGTCACAGGAGTTTCTTCAGTCTTTGAATTCTCTTTCCCATCTGGGGATCCATCATTCTGCTGAACCAAGGCCAAAGCAGATGCTAATGACTCTCTCATTTTAGACCGCACAGCCTCATTTACGTCAGGCTTTACAGGTTTCACCAACGCCCGTGGTGGGATATGCTGTTTCTTGTTTACAACAGGCTTTACAGGTTTCTGGAGAACTGTTTCCGTTGGGGTCACTTTCTTGCCATGCATCAGCGACTGTAATGTCTTTTGAGAAAGCATATTGGTCGGAATATGCAGAATCCCATTGCTTGCTGGAGTCATTTGCTGTAACCAGGGTCTATACTGCTTGTTTGCTGCCTCAGAAGCAGAACCACCTAGACCGAGAGGAGTCTCAGGTGGTGACTTGCGCTTTCCTGCTAGATGCATGGACCCATTTAACTCAGCCATTTTCATCAAAAGTTCGTTTCTTTAAAAGTTTCTGAATCCGAAGAGAGAAGCTCAAGATGACTTGAACATTCACTTCAAGAGCTGTGAGGCAAACAAACGGAAAAGGAGTTATAATTACAGTATCAATTTCAATTCTTGAATCTGCTGATCAAGATAAGGAGCGAACAAAAATCAATTTCAAAGATCTCAATTAGAAAACCGAATCAACAAAATCCAAAAGAACCCCATGAAAATCGAATTCGAAAGAGATGATTTAAAACACAAATCACAATGATAAAGAAACCCCAATCAGATAATTGATTCAAAAATCAATAATTCAACTCGATATATCTAAACAAAATACCAGAGACCCAAAAACATTAACCCTAAAAGAGAACTCAACAACGCATCTCGCGGATAATAGCGAACACAGGTATAAACCTGGAAATTACCTCGTATACACCAGAGCTTGTAGATGCTGAGATTCAGCAAAACGCAAGAGAACACGGAGAGAGTCAAGAAACCCTAGAAAAAGAACCAAATCCGAATGAATGGATTTGCGTTTGTGATGTTTCCAAAGCCGTCACTTCTCGCTTTGTGATAAAGGGAAACAGTTCGATATGGATCACACATATTGGGCTAGTGGGCTTTTTACTATTGGGATATTGGGCCTGATAAAATGTATCTTGGATCATAAGCGGTTCATATTGCTTTTTACTATTGGGATATTGGGCCTGATAAAATGTATCTTGGATCATAAGCGGTTCATATTGGGCTGATTTGGTATGTCTCTTGCTACAATACCCCTAACAACGCTACAATACAAATTTTGACATTTTTACTATAGGTAATATTTATATAATAAGATAATAATTTCCGACCAAAAAAAAAAAAAAATAAGATAATAATAATACATTAATTTCATTAACCATTTCATTAAAAAAAAATAAGATAATAATAATACATTAATTTCATTAACCATTTCATTTTTTTGATATCCCAGTATCCGACCATTAAGCGTGGATCGACTAATCCACCAGGCTTATGCCCACGCCCAGGAATTTTTAAACCTCCACTTAAGGGTCCCCTACACTTGTGGTCAGAGGCGGACCCAGCCTAATATATTTAAGGATGCAAAATAAAATGAGAATATTATGGAGAGTGCCATTTATCTTGAATGATCTTATAGCCACTGCCATTTCCACTTTTCAC
>CM071717.1:50849845-50863136 GCA_036630335.1 Physaria fendleri | reverse complement strand
AATATTCGAAATCAAACGGGTACTAAACAGAAACCGAAACCAATCCGAATACTTTTTTCAGTTCAGTTACAATCTTGTTTTCAAAATGAATTGAAACGAATAAAATCTATTAAATTTATAGACAACTACAGTAATACATATTAAGATATTTAACATTTTTAAAATTATTATTATTATGTAAATATTATTATGTAAATATTTCACTTTTTGATTAAACATTCTAAAATAAAAATGTTAATTTTAAAATTTGATTAAAAATTAACTTATTTTACATTAAAAATTTAATATTTTTAATTATGGGTAATCATATAAAATGTTAATTATCTAATTTAGATTTTAAAATTTACAATTTTCACGAAACAATTTTCACGAAAAATATTATTTACAGATACAATATCTCAAAATTTAGATATAATATATTCGGTTTTTGAATATTATACGAATCCCGACCAAATATTACGGTCCAAAATATTCGAAATCAAACGGGTACTAAACAGAAACCGAAAACAACCCGAATACTTTTTTCAGTTCAGTTCGGATTTTTGGTTCCGGATAAAATAGCCAAGTCTAAAATCACCCTAAAGCCATTAACAAATGAAAAAAAGACATAACCGGAGGGGAGCCACATAAACCGGCTTCTACCCAAAATTAAACCAAAATTATAAAATAGCCATAGTCACAAATCAATTACACACCAAAACCATGATACCCAAAATTAAACCAAAATTATAAAATAGCCATAGTCACAAATCAATTACACACCAAAACCATGATCCAAAATTGGCAGAAGCACAAGCAATATACAAAAAAACTATCATCCATGGCCGCCTTGTGGTTTAAAGAAACAAACAGCTCTTCTTATTGAACAGATGATCAGCTAAAGCTTCTACCTTTACTCTTTGGACTCAAATTGAAGACAGCTCATTGTAAAGATCAGACCTCTAATCTTCTTCTGAAGACGAGCTATCACCATCATCTTCTTCTTCCTCGTCTTGATTAATCTCATCTAAACGACACTCGTTACTACAGAAAGCTTTGTATCCTCTACAAACCAAAGTACAGTAACGATTAAAGAACCTAACTTTAAGGACAGACTAATGCAAAGAGAAGAAGTAGAAGAGTACCTGTACATGTATATATCTTTGCTCATATCCAACTTTTTGTTACAGAAACAANCACCTGATCACCGTAAAAATGTGTGGTTCTAGGATTAGGACCATGTGAAATGACACAAGTGTAGTCCTCAATGTCACTTTCAATATGCTCAGTTAATGATCCTGAGGTTTGCTTCATCTCCTGAGGACCATTGTTGTTCACACTGATGGTCCCGGTATTCAAACAGTACATATCGAAAGAGCCAGAGCTTTGAAGCTCAACCACATCAATGTTTTTATCAATCATAGGATTGGGGAGATGAGGTCTCATAAAAGACCCAAAGATCATCTTTTTACTATCAGGTGAAGGCAGAAGAATCCTTGATGAATCAATCTGATGATGATCATCAAGAGAATGAACAATACTCAAACCTACTTTTCCAGAATCCCAACTCTTTTGTTTCCCAACCCAAATTGACCTGGAAGAAGAAGAAGAATCACCACTAAAGGGATTCCTTAAACTTGAGAACAATCTGAAATCTAAAGGAGATGTTGGACTCCAAGCTGATTCATAATCAAATTGACTCTTAATCCCTGAAAACTCCGGTTTTGTGGAGTCAGAGACCATTTGATAGCTGGAGAATGATTGATCTGCGTTAAAAAAACCAAAAGAGAAGCAGATTGTTCTATAAATGTTGGATCAATTTCAGAAAAGAGCAAGCTTTGACATTTCCAATAAGGAAAAAGCAAATCTTTTGAGAGTAAAACCCAAATATATCATCAATACAAAGAAAACCCAAGAACAGCTTAGGGATTAGAAACTGAAATCTAGAAAATTTCTTCAGGGTACTACTATACAATATTCATATCAAAGATTCAAAGTAAAAAGAGAAGAGATTGAGAGAAAAAGAACACCTGAGTTTCTTCAGGACTTGAAGAAGAATCCAGAAATTGAAAGACAGTGAGAGTCTTTGTCTATATCTGTGCAAGTCTTCTGAGATACTCTTTTCTCTCTCACACACATACACATTCACGTTTTAAGCTTGTTCAAGCTATGTTAGTAGTGAGGTCTAAGTAAGCTTATATTAAATACTAATTTACCTTTCTTGACATATTAAATTTAGTAAAAAGATTTTAAAAATAAATGGTTTCAGATTCCTTACCAAATTTTTTTAAAAAAATATAAAATAAATGGTTTCAGATTCCTTACCAAATTTTTTTAAAAAAATATTATTTTGATTATATTTTAATTTTTTTTTTAAGTCAACATATTGAAAATTTCTAACTAGAGAAATTTTAAAACAAAAATCTTACTTAAGAAAAAGTTGGTAAATATATTTTCAAATGGTTTCAGATTTTTATTAAAATAAGAAAAGGTTATTTTGGTTAAATTATAAATTTCTAACTATACAAAATTAAAAACAAAAAAAAAAATATTACTTTGAAAAATAATTAAATGGATGTGTTTAGGACTAAGACCTGCTTTTAGTCGTCATTAATTGACCGTCACGATCTTTATCTACGTGGAAGCCTATTTACTCGCCACGTACACACAAGTCACGACAAGTTGACCAGTGAACACGCTGACTAAGATTTTTTATTTCCTTTTAATCATGACACGTGTCAGGCTTCCATTTAGTAAGGGGCATTTTGGTCTTTTAAAGAAGAAGACACGTGTCACGACTAAATTTAATAATGGGTGTCATGGTCTTTTTCAAGTTTTAGAGATGACGACACGTGTCCGTGTTTAGTGTTAAGCCAGTTGTTTCTAAGCTGAGACATATGCAACAAAATCTCATCACGACCTTGATTAGTAACACTACTTGTCATAATCCATAAAAGGAGATGTTGGACTCCAAGCTGATTCATAATCAAATTGACTCTTAATCCCTGAAAACTCCGGTTTTGTGGAGTCAGAGACCATTTGATAGCTGGAGAATGATTGATCTGCGTTAAAAAAACCAAAAGAGAAGCAGATTGTTCTATAAATGTTGGATCAATTTCAGAAAAGAGCAAGCTTTGACATTTCCAATAAGGAAAAAGCAAATCTTTTGAGAGTAAAACCCAAATATATCATCAATACAAAGAAAACCCAAGAACAGCTTAGGGATTAGAAACTGAAATCTAGAAAATTTCTTCAGGGTACTACTATACAATATTCATATCAAAGATTCAAAGTAAAAAGAGAAGAGATTGAGAGAAAAAGAACACCTGAGTTTCTTCAGGACTTGAAGAAGAATCCAGAAATTGAAAGACAGTGAGAGTCTTTGTCTATATCTGTGCAAGTCTTCTGAGATACTCTTTTCTCTCTCACACACATACACATTCACGTTTTAAGCTTGTTCAAGCTATGTTAGTAGTGAGGTCTAAGTAAGCTTATATTAAATACTAATTTACCTTTCTTGACATATTAAATTTAGTAAAAAGATTTTAAAAATAAATGGTTTCAGATTCCTTACCAAATTTTTTTAAAAAAATATAAAATAAATGGTTTCAGATTCCTTACCAAATTTTTTTAAAAAAATATTATTTTGATTATATTTTAATTTTTTTTTTAAGTCAACATATTGAAAATTTCTAACTAGAGAAATTTTAAAACAAAAATCTTACTTAAGAAAAAGTTGGTAAATATATTTTCAAATGGTTTCAGATTTTTATTAAAATAAGAAAAGGTTATTTTGGTTAAATTATAAATTTCTAACTATACAAAATTAAAAACAAAAAAAAAAATATTACTTTGAAAAATAATTAAATGGATGTGTTTAGGACTAAGACCTGCTTTTAGTCGTCATTAATTGACCGTCACGATCTTTATCTACGTGGAAGCCTATTTACTCGCCACGTACACACAAGTCACGACAAGTTGACCAGTGAACACGCTGACTAAGATTTTTTATTTCCTTTTAATCATGACACGTGTCAGGCTTCCATTTAGTAAGGGGCATTTTGGTCTTTTAAAGAAGAAGACACGTGTCACGACTAAATTTAATAATGGGTGTCATGGTCTTTTTCAAGTTTTAGAGATGACGACACGTGTCCGTGTTTAGTGTTAAGCCAGTTGTTTCTAAGCTGAGACATATGCAACAAAATCTCATCACGACCTTGATTAGTAACACTACTTGTCATAATCCATAGTGTTGTTGTCTCAAAGAACCCTTGGATCAAACCTTGAAACTCCTTTATGTTCTCTTCAGGTTTCTTCCCACCATTTTTTCTTCTTTTTTCTCTTATCACATTTTGTGAATATCATATATATTGGAACCTAAAATATAGACATTTCACAGTGATATGACATGGATAGTAAATGGGGTTTAAGTGAGGCGTTTTAAGGTTGATAAGGTTCTTTTAATACCTGGTTTTGACTAAGCCAGCTTGCGTACTCGAGATCGATTTGCTTTGCAGGAATACTGGAGCTTGCGTACTCGAGATCGATTTGCTTTGCAGGAATACTGGCATCAACTAGTAAAAACACTGAGACTAATGTTGATCGGTTTAGGAATTGGTCTTTGGTGAATTTGTTCCAGTCTTGTTTAAGTTCATGTGGTGCTGATGCATACCTGGATATATATAAAGCATCAAAATTTCATTCCCTAGTAAGTCTCCAAATATTCTTGGGACAGAGACAGAGACTGGCCAGAGTAGTCTTGCCCATAGTATAACTTAAAACTTACCCATAGCCGGGCAAATCGACCAAGTACCACTTGTCATTGATCCGGAAATGATTAATGCATTGTCTTTCCTACATGAATAAACAAGGCATTATAATAAATCAAGCAAGGGATGGTTCTGCTTAATGAGTTATCACAATCTTAAAATTCTGACTGCAAAAATATACTCAATGCCTGTTGAAATACTTCCAAAACTATTAGCAACATCACTAATCCACTTGAAATAAGCCGAGAAGATCTTGCATAAGTTCAACTAGAACACGGATGCATATCAGTTTCAAATTCTAAGATTGAATCAATCAAGCTTCTTAAGCTGTTCAGTGTTCACTGAGGAAAGGGTAAATGTCAGTGAGATGTTCTAGAAAATTTCTAGATTGTGAAATATCCAATTGTCTCAACAGCAAACCAGCTAAAAAAAATTTCTAGATTGTGAAATATCCAATTGTCTCAACAGCAAACCAGCTAAAAGGATGTAACTTTAAGTCAAGATTTTCCATAACTCAATGCGCATGAAGACATCAGATGTTACAATTCTCCTGATCATGGTTTCATTTACTCTAATCTAATAACTTTACAAGCATTATCAAATCTAACAAATAGGAAGAACAAGCCAAGTCTTCAAGCTATAGAGATAGTTTCATTCCTAGGACACCTGGTAAGAAAAGAATCATTTCAATCAATCAATTTAACTTAAGCTTCAAAGAAAAAAAGAAGCTTAATCCTCGTTACTGCTTAACCATGATTTTCCGTTCTCCTCATGAACGCAATGCGTCTCAAATATATGATTCCTTCAACTACTGAACTCTAATTCAGTTTCACATGACATTTCAATCCGAAAACCCTCACTTGCCCTCTTAATATATCAAGTTAACCACTGATTCAGATCCCAAAAGATTGAAACTTTTGATCCATACAAGCTAAATTATAATCACGACATAGCAAAATTGAGTCTTACCAGGTTTCTTAGAAGTCAAGG
The DNA here is from genome assembly GCA_036630335.1 of Physaria fendleri. Classification (NCBI taxonomy): domain Eukaryota; kingdom Viridiplantae; phylum Streptophyta; class Magnoliopsida; order Brassicales; family Brassicaceae; genus Physaria; species Physaria fendleri. The sequence goes on along the minus strand of CM071717.1, from coordinate 50,857,398 downwards.
CAAGGCGTTTTCTCCTCACCAACGAATTGAGTAACGAGGATTTCCCAACATTTGATCTTCCTACAAGAGCAACTCCTTGGCAGCCGAGCTAGAATCTTATCTGATTGATTTTGTTCACTTTTAGTTTTTTAATTAGTATATAGTTAGTATGTGATGCTTTTTGTCTCTCTAGATTCTGTGGGCGGCCATAGATGCTTGAGAATGAGAACTGAGAAGAGAGTTCATAGCTGAACGATAACTTTCTCTATTTACAATTTACCTCCTCTATTTCAACGACTGTTTCAATTTACAGTGATAGAATACTTCATCTCATTAATAATTTTTTTTTCTTCAAATTATCCATGCAAATTTATTTTCCATCTTAATAAAATATATATTAACTTTTCTATCTTAAGCAATAATATATGTTTTATTTATACTCAAATATAAAGTTGTAGACTTGTTTTTTTGTATAAATTAATTAATTTCAGGTTTTATAACATTATATTATTGAATAAAATATAAAATAAATATATTTAACACAATTTATTAATTCATACAAAAATATATTGTTGTTTAACTTTAAGTCGGAAAATTTACATTTTATGAATTTTGAATAATTTGAAGTTTTATTTTGCAGAAAACCTAAAAATAATGATGAAGTTATTACTATATATATATATTTTTTGTTTAAATTTCAAACTATTTTAATATTATAATAAAAAAAATTAGAAAAATAGTTTGGGGCCTTAATGTTAGCTTTTGTATAAATAAGGGTTCATTTTGGAAATTTAATTTTTTTATAAGACGACCATTGAGAAAAAGATCAGTACTTTTGCTTTTTAGGGTACGATTTCTTCAATTTCGTAGGAAAGTGAGAAGGTGAAACCCTAGATTCGATCTCCACTCATTCTCGAAATCGAAACAATGGTGTACTACTTCAAGGCCCGACCAGAAGCTGGCGACTACACTATCTTCATGGGGCTTGATAAGGTTGAGAACGAAGAGCTCATCAAGTATGGCTTCCCTGAAGACGTCTGGTAAGTCTTCTTTTCGCGAGAATATTCTCGATTTTCCCGATCATCGATTGTATTAGTCTTCCATGTTAATTCTAGGGTTTGTTACTGTTTATGAAATTGTTTGGTAAAAGAGATGGATTAGAAATTGACGGAGAATTATGATCTTCTCATTGCTGGGTCTTTTTGTGAAATATAACTGTGATGATGTTTGGATACTATGGTGAAATGTAGTTTGATCTTGAATCTGGAACTTCCTACTCACCATTCTATTTTCTTGTTCAGTGTGTAGATTCAGGACATAGCTGCTAAAAGTAATATTCATTTGATGCAGGTTTCATGTGGATAAAATGTCATCAGCTCATGTTTACTTAAGGCTTCATAGAGGCCAAAGTTTTGGTGACATTAATGAAGGTTTGCTTGAAGACTGTGCTCAGCTTGTGAAAGCTAACTCCATTCAAGGTAAAATCTGAGTCCCTTTTTCTACTTTTCATGAACTTAAACCTATGCATAACCATTATAGTCTTACCAGTCTGGTTTCTTACTGACTTGTGTCTGGTATTATGTGTCAGGCAACAAAATAAACAACATTGAAGTTGTGTATACTCCGTGGTCTAATTTGAAGAAAACTTCCTCCATGGATGTTGGTCAAGTTGGTTTCCACAATTCAAAGCTGGTAAGCTCCTTCATTTCTCAATGTGCATACATGGAATGAGCTCAAAATATGGTTATATAGCAATGATGATACCTCACAATGATATTTGTTCTTATAGGTCCGGACTATTCGAGTGGAGAAGCGAAACAACGAAATAGTTAACAGATTGAACAAAACAAAAGTTGAAAGAATGTTCGATCACTCTCTCAACAGTCTCAAAAAATTTCTACAATCGGAGATTTCTCGTTTTCGAATTGGGTATTCTCTTTGATTTCTGACCGAATCCAGTTCCCAAGTTCGCATTTGGTGAGTTTTCTGCTTAAAGATCTTCAAATATGTCTTATTGATCTTTGTATCTAGCTTGATTTGGAGTATGATGTGATGTTAATTTTTAATAACTTGCGACGTTTAGTTCGTGAATTTGTAAAAATTTGTTTCATAATGTAATAGGTAATACCGAGAGATTTTTGAGAGCATCCATGGCCTAATTGGCTAATTTCTTTGGAGTTTCATGTTTTATTTTTGTTGTGCAAATAAAAGGATCAATAGATTTACAAAGATAATGTTTTTGATTTCATATTGCAGAGAAGAAAGGCACCATATGGGAATTGGGGTAACAAATTTTGATCATTCATTGTCAAGGTATGGAAAGTGAGTCTATAGTAATCTCAACCCCTCAACAAGAGGTTATTGAAGGAAGCTCGAAATCGCGTAATGGGTATGTTTCTTTCTTTTAAACTAGGATTCAATGTCAAACGAGAGTATTGCATGTCCTCTACATATCACATTGAGCCAACAATTTGTTTCCTTATCCACTTCCTATTAGATTGACATGTTTAGCCTATCTAGATTTAAGTTGTATGACAATTTTTGTGGATTTCACAGGAGGACTAGGGGCCCTACAAGACGTTCAACTCGAGGTCAATGGACACCAGAAGAGGTGAAATTTTGTTTCTCCATAGCCTTTTGAAAACACATGTTTTGTTCAATGGTGTACAATATTATGTTCATGCAGCCATTTAATCTGGTTTCATTTGATATCATAATTAACTTTCCTTTGCTTAGGTGTGTTTGCTTAGATCATATGCACTAATTCAGAGATACACAAGAAGTAGAGATTTTGATATATGCCTTTTTACACTCTTTAATCTGCATATTTGATCATTTTGTTAACCAAGCTTATTTCAGGATGAGATCTTGAGAAAAGCTGTCCATAATTTCCAGGGGAAAAACTGGAAAAAGATAGGTAAATTCAAACAATTGACATATTTTTATGTTTTTCTTTCATTTTTTTGGTGTTTATATACTGAAGGGAACTGTTAACTTTCCTGTCTAATTGAATGTCTCTGCTTTTCTTAATTTCCAGCTGAATATTTCAAGGATCGAACTGATGTTCAGTGTCTCCACAGGTGGCAGAAGGTTCTTAATCCTGAACTTGTTAAAGGGTCATGGACAAAGGAGGTTACAATTTTTTCTTAACTACTATTATATGTGCATCTTCCATACTTGACTCAATTTGCTATATATTTTCACAAACATCTCTGATGACTGTTTATCACTCTTTTTGACATGTGTATAGGAAGATGAAATGATAGTTCGGTTAATCCAACAATATGGGACGAAGAATTGGTCCACTATTGCTCGTTTTTTACCTGGCCGCATTGCATTGGAAAGCAATGTAGAGAGAGGTATGCTTATAGACAGTTGTTTCTCTAGGAAAGTCAGTGTTTTAGTAGCACTTAAAAATTTCGTCCTCTTTTCTAGATTTTACTGTGAAATCAGTGAAGTGTATAAGCGTTTACAAAGCTTGTAACTGATACAGGTGGCACAATCACCTAAATCCTGCCATAAAGAAGGAAGCTTGGACAATAGAAGAAGAGCTGGTTCTGATTCGAGCTCATCAAATATACGGGAATAGATGGGCAGAGTTAACAAAGTTCTTACCTGGAAGGTACTAATATTTCTTGTCTTTGAAAGATCATCTTACACAATTATCAATCTTAAGGTATTCTTCTATTTGTTATTTAGTTTTTGTTGCTATGTTCTCAACAGGTCAGATAATGGAATAAAAAATCACTGGCACAGTTCAGTTAAGAAGAAACTTGATTCCTATATGTCGTGTGGCCTTTTGGATCAGCACCAAGCCATGCCTCTAGCTCCATATGAGAGAAATTCGACATTACAATCAGCTTTTATGCAGAGAAATATAGATGGAAATGGCTGCCTAAGTGGGCTGGCAACATTACAATCAGCTTTTATGCAGAGAAATATAGATGGAAATGGCTGCCTAAGTGGGCTGGCAGAGGAAGAAATAAACAGCTGTCAAAATTCAAACATGGTTGGCTGCTCATTATCTGCAAGAGATTTTCCAAATGGAGCTACACAGCTGTCAAAATTCAAACATGGTTGGCTGCTCATTATCTGCAAGAGATTTTCCAAATGGAGCTACAAACATGGGGCATCATTTTCACCCCCGTGGAAACTCTCAAGAGAATGAGCAAGCTGTAAATCATGCAGATCAGTCTTTCTATAGGGAATTGGATGATATCTCAGTCTCCATCTCGGAATTCTCTTTTGACATGGAGGACTGTTCACAGGTTTCGGATCATAATATCTCGGCTTCTTCGGGCCAGAGTTACCAATTTGATTTTCAGGAACTATCAGATATTTCAATGGAGATGAGACATAATATGTCAGAGGTACAGATGCCATACACGAATGAGAGCAAGAAATCTACTCTGGGAGATTCAAGCTCCACTTTCAATAATGATGTGGCTACTTACACCAACCCAGAAAACATGTTGACACCTGAAATGGAATGTAGCAGGGTCCTATTCCCTGATCAAGAGAGTGAAGGGCTGAATGGTTCTCGATCCTTGGCCCAAGAGCCAAACGAGGTTGACCAGGCAGGCTGCCAAGATCGTATTTTGTGTGCATCAGTTTCAGACAGCCAGATACCAGAAGCTAGAAAATCTCCTATGCAGAGCTCTTCTTCAAAGATCAATGCAATGGCTTCCTCAGGCAAAGAAAATCTTCGCCCAGCTCCTTTAATCATCTCACCTGATAAGTATGCCAAGAAGTCATCTGGATTGATAATTCATCCTTTTGAGTCAGAACCAAAGTCCACGACTAATGAGAATGGTAGCTTCATATGCATCGATGATCCATCAAGCTCCACTTGTGCAGATGAAGGAACCGACAACTCCAGCGAAGGAGATCAATCATATCATGTGAGTGATTCCAAAAAGTTGGTTCCAATGAATGATTTTGCTTCTCTGGCAGAAGATAGGCCACACTCACTTCCTAAGCATAAACCAAACATGGCAAGCGAGCAGCATCATGAAGATATGGGAGCATCATCAATCACTTCCTAAGCATAAACCAAACATGGCAAGCGAGCAGCATCATGAAGATATGGGAGCATCATCAAGTCTTGGTTTTCCAAAACTGGACCTACCTGTCTTGAGCTGCGATCTTCTACACGATTATAGCCCTCTTGGCATACGAAAACTACTGATGTCCACTGTGTCGTGCATGAGTCCCATTCGACTGTGGGAATCTCCTACTGGAAAAAAGACATTGATTGGTGCAAAGTCAATCCTGAGGAAACGGACCCGTGATCTGCCGACGCCGTTATCTGCTAGAAGAAGTGAAAAAAAGCTTGAAACTGACATTGCAGCTAGTCTGGCAAAAGATTTTTCACGTCTAGATGTGATGTTTGACGAGAGTGAGAATCGAGAATCGATCTCTGGGAATAAGCCTTCTTCAATCTTTGGTGACCGAGTTCTAGAAGAAACCATACATATCAGAAAATCAGTTGAGAAAGCCGAGCAGACATGCAAGGAGGCTAATGTCAGGGAAAAGTATGTTTCAGAACCAGGTGTTGAGAAGTTGAGAAAAGCCGAGCAGACATGCAAGGAGGCTAATGTCAGGGAAAAGTATGTTTCAGAACCAGGTGTTGAGATTGTAAGTCTTCTTTCTTTAAGCAGTTGATCATTTGTTGTGATGTAACTGACATACAACCTTCAAATTGGATTAAATCTTATGCAGGTACAAAATCTATCTGGTGTTCTTTCAGAGCAAAATACAGACAAGCCACTCCTGTCTTCTCCTCGTCAATCAGTAAGCAAAGCAGAGAAGACGCCAGTTTCAACCCCAAAAAACCATTTGCATAGAACTAACAAAGAACAACATTGCTCTTCGAATCTTTGTTTGGTGATTTCACCTTCTCTAGCGAGAAACATGGAGGGTCATCTTGTTGATCACGAGACAAGCAATGAGAATTTTAGCATGTACAATCTATGCTATTCTTTTTTCCTCTACTTGCTTTGAGTTCTTGCTAAACAATGATTTTGTTTTATAGATTCTGTGGAACTCCATTCAGGAGAGGTCTTGAATCTCCATCAGTCTGGAAATCTCCATTTTACGCAAACTCTTTCTCGCTCAGCCCAAGGTTTGACACAGATATAACTATCGAGGTATTTCAGATCCCTCTATTATATGTTCAACCTCTTACTAGGTGCATAATGTCAAGTTATTTTAGGCCATTATAGATAGAGACCTTTATTCTTAAGCAATCTGAGAGCTGTATTGACTCCTTAAAGATTCCACCACCAAGCTAGTGTACTTTTGAATCAATCCGCCATGAGTAGACAGACCTGTAACTTTACTTTATTAACAAAAAATATGCTTGTTCAGATCCCTCTAGTATATGTTCAACCTCTTACTTGGTGCATAATGTCAAGTTATTTTAGTCCATATGTAGACCTTTATTCTTAGGCAAAATCTGTTCTTCCTTTTTCAGGACTTTGGCTACATTTTCAGCCCTGGAGAGAGAAGCTATAAGAACATAGGAGTGATGAAACAGAGAAATGAACATACAAGTACAATGGAAACTTCAATTTCATCGAGTAATGATGATGATGGAAGGCAGAAGAAGGCATTAGAAAAAGAGAATTATGATCCTTTACTGGTAAACACATCATTTTCTGGTTCTAGAAACAAATCAAAATCTTCTTCTTTGTTTTGATTTTGGGGTTTTTGAGCTTTTATATCTATCTGTAGGCCATGTATAGGACTTTATTCTTAGGCAATCTGTCCTTATTGTTTCAGGACTTGGGCTACTTTTTCAGCCCTGGAGAGAGAAGCTATAAGAACATAGGAGTGATGACACCGAGAACTGAACATACAAGTGCATTTACTTCAATTTCATCAAATAATGATGAGGATGCAAGGCAGAAGAAGGCATTTAATAAAGAGAATGATGATCCTTTATTGGTAAACATATCATGTCTAGTTCAAGAAACAAATCAAATCTTCTTCTTTGTTGTGATTTTTGGGTTTTGATTCAGAACTTTTATGTCATATATAGGCAGAGCGTCGAGTACTGGACTTCAATGATTGTGAGTCTCCAATCAAAGGAAGAGATGAAGTCTCATCCTACCTCTTAAAGGGGATGTAGGTAAAATGGTAAAACCTCATATATATAATATTGCAATGCTCATACATGAACATGTATAAAATATGTTATGTGCATCATTTGTGACAAAACTTGGCCCTGGCTAGTTGAATTTATTCTTCCTTTTTATTTGTAATAATAATTTATTATACAACAAAAATAACAATGGATTTAAAAGATTAGTCAGCCAAAAAATTCAGGCAACTAAAGCATCTACTTACTAGTCAGGTTGGTCCATGAATAAAAGATAGTCGGAATAAAACAGAGACAAGTGGAAGTCACATTTTTATACCTAATCAAAGGTTCTCGAAACTTTAAGGAGCCATCTGTCTTTAAAAATAAAATAAAATAAGGGAGAACAATATATTTAGTCCCGAAACTATCAACATCACATTATATAGTCATGAATCTTTACTATTTTGCACATTGGCCCTAATTGAAAGTT
>CM071717.1:50804063-50814265 GCA_036630335.1 Physaria fendleri | reverse complement strand
GCATCCGGTTAATTTAAGTGTTTTTATTTATCTGTTAATTTCGTTCTAATTTTTTTTTATTTTGAACCCTAAATTAAGCAGATTACTAATTTCACCTTTCTTGAAGTTTATATTTCCAAGATTATATTGAATCTGGTCCGGTCTTTTTTTTTTTTTGGTTGTTGTAATAGAAAAAGTTAACAGCTTTGAAGTTTTCTAGTTGTCTAAAAAAACCCTAATTTTAAGTCGTGTTTAAATATAGGCTTACATAAAGAGTTAACTGTGTAAAATTCATGTGCACGATTAATTTTTTTTTTTGTTCAAGTAGTGTAAATGAAATTTGGTTCGCTTGTAACGAACTTCGTTCTTCATTTTATGTAAACCTTAGGGTTTATTTGTTATCTTTTTGGTGTGGCATTTTGTAGTTTAATGTTGGTTATACATGTTATTTTATGTGGATATTCATGAAATACGCTTGATATGTTACCGATTAGTTATATCTATTTGGTGATTAAAATTAGAGTTATATTTGGTGTTGTGTTGTGAATATGATATGGAAAGTTAAGATTTACGTCTTGATATGCAACAACAATGTTATCATAAAGCGTAATTATATGGTATGATATATATAATTTCTATGTTTATATTTCGTGATGCTAATGAAATATTATCATGTGTAACTTTTGTATAGCTCTAGTTTTCGGATAGAGTATAATGGTGCATGGAAGTTAAGATCATCACTGAGGCATATAATAATCTTCTTCAAGCAAATCAATGGGATCTTCAATTAAGATCAATTCAATATCCATAGATCTTGCTGACGCTGCCAACGAGATTAACATGGTGAAGTGTGATCATTTCTCCATACGGTGAGCATATTTTTAACCTTATATATTATCAACCTTGTTCATTTACAACTGCATAAACATAGTAGCAAGTTACAAGTTTAAATGACACATGATTGTTTGTTGTTCTTGATCAATGCAGTGCATTTGTAGCTGAAACTCGTGAGAGAGACCATAGAAAGTGTTGGCCATTTTCAGAAGAGAGCATTAGTTTGTTGGACAAAGAAAGCTAAAGAGAGCATTAGTTTGTTGGACAAAGAAAGCTATTCTCTTCCTTCTTTAACTGTTCCAAAGTCTAGATGGTGGCAATGTATGAGCTGTATCAAAGATATAGATGCGGATGGAACCAAAGGTATTGGACCTATTGGTTAATCACATAGTCATATATGAACTTACGAATCTGAGTTGTTTCAGTGGTTAATCACATAGTCATATATGAACTTACGAATCTGAGTTGTTTCAGATTATGGACTGCATTCAAACTCAAGAGCTATTGGGAATTCTTCGGTTATCCCAAGTAAAAGCAAATTTAGTTCACTAACTATCATTGATCAAGAGAAAGAAGGGAAAGCTGATATTGCAGGTAAGCATCTGCTGGTTTTTAGTTTCATAATTTGTACCAACTGAAATCATTTTGTATTATCATGTATTTCAGGTAATGTTGTTGATGAGAATGTGGATGTAAACTGTGAAAGATCTCAGAAGGATGATCAGACAGGTATAGTTTTCTCTGGTCAAGCAAATTTAAGTGTGCACATGAAGTGGATTACTAATTTTTAAAACCTCAAAAATTGCAGCTACTATGATTATCAATAAGGTTAGTGCTCGATCAATGGAAGCTTCTACTGTTAAGAGTAAGAGCAGAAAGCTTGCAAGTCAAGAGAAGGTAGCCAAGAAGAGATCTAAAGAAAAGGTGAAGAAATCACCAATGGATAGTAGCAGCTGGAAAGAGAAACAAGTTGTAAGGGATCAGACTGTGACCACTTTCGGGTCATCTGAAATTGCTGGTGTGGTTGAAGATACACCGCCTAAGGCAACCAAGAATCATAAAGGCAATCATGGTCAGATAGAATGTGATAATGGGTCATCAGAGAGTTTAGATCTTGCTATGAGTGGGTTGCGGCGTAGGAAACCTCGCAAGGTTCGTCTACTCAGTGAGTTGCTTGGTAGTACCAAAACCAGTGGTGGTAGTAATATCAGAAAAGAAGAATCTACTTCGAAAAAGGAATCGGTTAGAGGAAGAAAAAGAAAGTTGTTACCTGAAAACAATTATGCTAGCCGGATATTAAGTACTAACGGTGCAGCCTCTGAAAATGCTTCCAAAAGTTGTGACTCTGATCAAGGTAACAATAGTGACTCAAGTGATAGTGGGTTTGAGAGAACTCCGATTAAGGGTAAGCAGAGAAACAGAAGGTTTCAGGTTGTTGATGAGTTTGTTCCACCACTTCCTTGTGAATTTTCACAAGAGGGTGGCATCAAGGAGAATGATGCAGATCCCAGTAAAGGATCAACTCCTGTGCACTCTTTATTCGCTGGAAAAGATCCGGCTTCTTGTCCTCCAAGTACTCAGAGAACAGAGAAGAAGCTCAGTTTAGCCAAGAAGAAGAAAAAGAAGCCTGTAATAGATAATGAGAGGAGCATCCTGATCAGTTCTAGTACCAGCATTGATGGAAATCAAGTTAAATCGCAAACTGGTCCGTCAATCAATGCAGTTTCCCACACTAGAGATTTATTGAATGAGAATAGGGTGGACAGTTTATTTGACTACCGTTTGGCTTCAGACGGGTACTTCAGAAAATGTATCCCTCAGCCTAATGATAAGCCGGTCGTTTCTTTGCATTTGCAAGACAATGATCATGTGAGGTTAAGAAATGGGGTACCAAACTGGCTTCAAGATTTTAGTTCTTCTTCTAAATCCAGCTCAGGTGGATGGTTGAGACCTGGAGTAGGGGTACCAAACTGGCTTCAAGATTTTAGTTCTTCTTCTAAATCCAGCTCAGGTGGATGGTTGAGACCTGGAGTAGGTGTTGTTGACTTCAGAAGCAACAACAACAATACAAATAGATCACCTTTCTCGAACTTTAATCTTAGACACTGTCCTTCTACTGAAGTTGTGGATGTATCTCGGGTGCAGCAAAAGGTACAAGCTTTGCATCTACTGTTTCCAACTACCATATATTGTTGTTAATTTAAAGGTGTGCTTTAGTGATTGGATCAAGATAATAAAGGTATTGATTTACTTGGCAGGATGCTTCTGGCGTAGACAAAAAGGGGAAGACTGTTATGGTCCAAGAACATCATGGAGCATTCGAAAAGGGAATCGGTTAGAGGTAGAAGACGAAAGTCTTTACCTGAAAACAATTATGTCAGCCGGGAATTAAGTACAGTGGGAGCAACCTCTGAAAATGTCTCCAAAAGTTGTGATTCTGATCAAGGTAAATGTGAATCAACTGATAGTGGTTCCGACAGAGATCCAATTATGGGTAAGCAGAGAAACAGAAGATTTCAGGTTGTTGACGAGTTTGTACCATCACTTCCTTGTGAAACTTCACAAAAGTGCATCAATGAGCATGATGCAGATCTTGGTAAGAGTTACACTCCTGTGCACTCATTGACTGGAAAAGATTCTGTTCCTTGTCCTCCGGGAACTCAGAGAACAGAGAGGAAACTAAGTTTAGCCAAGAAGAAGAAAAAGAAGCCTGTAATAGATAATGAGAAGAGCACCCTGATCAGTTTTAGTAGCGGAATTGATGATGGAAATCAGGCTAAATCTCAAACTGGTCCTTCCATAAACGCAGTTAACCAAACTCGAGATCTGTCGAATGAGAAAATGGTGGACAGTTTATTTGACAAACGTTTGGCTTGTTAACCAAACTCGAGATCTGTCGAATGAGAAAATGGTGGACAGTTTATTTGACAAACGTTTGGCTTCAGAAGGCCATATGAGGTCAAGAGATGCTGAACCAAACTGTCATAGAGATTTTAGTTCCTCTTCTAAATCCAACACAGTTGGATGGTTAAGAACTGGATTAGATGTTGACTTCAGCAGCAACAACAACAATACAAATAGACCATCTTCCTCGAATTTTAAGCTGAGACAGACCTCTTCATCTACTGAAGTTGTGGATCTATCTCGTGTGCTTCAAAAGGTACAAGCTCTGTATTCCAGTTTATGAATGAGTTTTTTTTTTTTTTCACACATGAGCATCAAAATTCTCAGTCAGTTTCTTTTAGTCTCATGCTTTTTCATATTGCTTTCCAACTCGCCCTATTGTTGTCTATTCCAAACTGGTGTGCTTGAGTGATTGGACCAGGATAATAACAAAGTCGGTTTACTTTGGCAGGATGCTTCTGGTGCAGACAGAAAGAGGAAGACTGTTATGGCCCAAGAACATCATGGAGCACCCAGAAGCCATGGTGCAAAGGAGAATACGACTGAAAAGCAAAACGATGATATTCCCATGGAGATAGTCGAGCTCATGGCCAAAAACCAGTACGAGAGGTGTCTTCCCGACAAAGAAGAGGACGTTAGCAACAAACAGCCATCACAAGAAACAGCACACAAATCCAAGAAGGCTCTACTGATTGATCTCAATGAAACCTATGATAACGAGATCTCGCTAGAGGACAACAACACATCAAGACCACCAAAACCGTGTGGTAGCAATGCAAGGAGGGAAGAACATTTTCCTATGGGACAACAGCAAAACTCTCATAACCTTTTCCCAATAAGTCAGCCGTATGTGCCTTCTCCGTTTGGGATCTTTCCTCCCACCCAAGAAAACCGAGCCAGCTCCATCCGCTTTTCTGGTCACAACTGTCAGTGGCCTGGGAATTTCCCAATGGGCCTAATTGGGCCTAATTCGGAATTCTCATTTGGTTACAAACATACTGCTGGTGCTGGTAGTAGTAGTAGGCCAATAGATACCTTTTCTAGTGAGGGCTCTATACCGGCATTGCATCTACTCAGCCTTACCGATCCTCGGCTAAGGTCAACCACTCCAGCAGACCAACAGGGAAACACTAAATTTACTAAAAGACATTTTCCGCCAGTCAACCAGTCTAAGGATTTTATAGAGCATCAAACAGGGGACTCTAGTAAGACAGCGTACTCAACTAAGCAGTTACCTGTTGATTTTCACAGCCAGAGATTCGCACAAGAGACTTCCCAAAAGAGTTTCCCCATCATACAACCCCTTGGGACATCTTCATTTTCATTTCAAAATGCTCAAGCTTCATGGAACCCTCAACAAGATAAGACCACCAAGAGAAAAGACACACTTGCGCCAGTTTATAATGGTGAAAACAGCAACCACCAAGCAAAATTCCAGCTTCTTGGGGCATCTAATTCCATGATGCTTCCTTTGAAATCTCACATGACAGATAAAGAAAAGAAACAAAAGAAGAAAGAAGCAGAGAGCTGCAATGATACCTCTGAGCGGTCGCTGAAGAACAGAACTGGACCTATTGCGTGCAGCATCAATAGAAACCCTGCTGAATTCACCATTCCTGAACCTGGGAATGTTTACATGTTAACTGGTGAAAATCTCAAAGTCCGAAAAACAATCTTCAAGAAAAAACCAAGCTTGTGCAAGCAGAATACTTTGAAGCAGTCCAAGAAGCCTGTTTGTCCAGATACAGCAAATGCCTAAGGATAATTTAGTGCAGGTAACTAACTACCTATTTCGAATTCAATTCGTTCATTTTGAGTTCAGTGACTTAAGATATCTGCACCTTTGATGATTATATGTTCAACATTAGGTTTTAGAACAGAGTTTAATCATATCTTTGTTTCTCCAGTTCTAACAAAAACAGGTTTGTCTGTAAACTCAGTGTAAAACAGATACTAAGGAAGAGGAATACAGAGAGATAGAGATAGAAATGCAAGAATAAGTCAGTCAAGAAACAGTAAAGTGAAAATCTTCCTCCTGTTCTTGTTTTGTGGTCTTTAATTCTACAGTAGTCAACATATCTCATGAATCATATCTTTTTCTTTTAAGCTTGTTCAAACAAACTTTGCCAAAATTTCAGTCTTGTGTGTATATTCAACTTCCTGTAATACCCTTTCTTTTAAGCTTGTTCAAACAAACTTTGCCAAAATTTCAGTCTTGTGTGTATATTCAACTTCCTGTAATACCCTTTATAGGCCTTTTTTGGAATAATATATACTTTTTGATTTGGGCTGAGACTTAGCATTGAGGTGCAAATCCCTTGAGAGTGGCCCAAAGTCTTCATAATCTGATGTGTTATTAAGATGGTAGATTTAAACATCTCTTTATACTATGTGTTATTAAGGTAGACATATTTATTATTTTCAAAAATATTAAACTATGTTTTTTTTTCAAATTAGTGAATCAAGAATCAGTCCAAAAAAATCTTATAGTTTAAAATAAATAAATAAATAAGGGGTACTGTAGTATCACATCATCCAACAACCATTGCAATGTCATTTCACATTAAATTTTGGGATATATAATGTCGATGTAATCATTTTATTGCCAACTCGTATATGTAGAAACAGACATGGCCTTTAGGGTAAAAAGAAGCAACAGACTGTGACTCTTGTCTTTTTATTAGACAAAAATCATCATTCAATATTTAGTTTATTTGCTTACTAAATTCAATAAAAAATTTTAATAGGTATTATTGAAGGTCGATTCAAAACTTAAAACATTGTATACAATAATTTTTTTTCTTTATATAAATTTTATTTCTACAGATTTTATGACTAAAGTTTTAACGAGATTACGAGACAATATTTTTTTTCCTACCTGTATATTTTCGAATTTAGTATTTTGATCTTTATAGATATGATACACAAGAGGCCAAAACATGTGTTTTTCGAATTTAGTATTTTGATCTTTATAGATATGATACACAAGAGGCCAAAACATGTGTGTCGGGCGTGCGACCCATCAACCTACTAGTAACGGAGGAGAAAACATAACATATCGCAATAAAAGTTTGACCGAACTATCTCACGACGTTCTGAATCCAGTTCACGTACTGTTGTAATGGACGAACAACCTAATCCTTGGAACATATTACATGTGGTGAAGAGCCGACATCGAAGTGCTAAACCTTTTTTTTTTGTTATTTCTAAAAGTCTTCTACCAAAAAAAACATTGTATACAAATTTTTTGTATTTTGCTAGTTAAGAAAAACTAAACATGATTAATATTTTTAGAGTTGTATATATATACTTTTGGTTTGTTAATGAACATATACACTTCATTATGCATCTCATGTTATATTCCCCTGTAGAATAGTACATTAATGCATAAAAGAATAAACAGATATTATTAGTTGGTATTATTTATTATTTATTAAACTACGGCCATTTGCATATTACCTATATAACTTTACTGTGTTTATATTGAATTCAACAATTTTTTTATACAAAAAAAAAACCAAAATATCCTAACAAGTTTTAATTTGGAAATATTTATTTTAAACACTAAAATATGATCTGTGTCTACCAACCATAATCATTATTAGTACCCAATTGTCTAACACCTTTTGCTTATAATAATACTCATTATTACTAAATCAAGTAGCACTAATATAATCCACTACATGTTTTTAGAAATCAATAATTCAAACCATCCTTGAAATAGCAACTGGTTTTTTTTTTTCTTTTTCTTTCTTTTTGTCAAGCAATAAAGATTCCATTAATTAGATTAAGAGTTTAGAAACAATATTAAAAAATAGCAACTGGCTAAAAAAAAGTTTTCCACAAAGTATATTGGTTTTACAAAGGCAAATGCTTTTGTCGACCAAAAAAAAAAATGCTTTGTGACTGATTTATAAGTATCTTCTAATAATAAGAAATTTATAGCTATGTGTTAAAAAAAAAAAAACAAATATTGCTAATTCATGATTATAAATATTTTATAAAATTTAGTTGTGATTGCTCGAGTTGAATCTTTACATAAACACAGTAAAATTCATCGCACTAATTTTGCAGGTTTGCAATTCGAATTATGCATTCTATGTTATTAAAAAAGGAGTATTAAACCATTTGTTTGATTAAAATTATTGAAATTATTTTTATTTGTTTTTAAGTCGAAAAAATATTATGATTCAAGTCATAATAAAATAATCCACTAAATGTGATTAACCTGCCGACTTACTTGATATTTAGAATAAAGCAAATTAGTGGAGAATATAAAGTGGTTCAAATCTAATCTATATAATAAAAAAAATCAGCATTTTGTAAAGCCAGTTTTGACGATTATGGTAGAATTATTATCTTAAAAAATAAATAAAGTGAGTCAATGATTACTTTTCCGTTTTTGGAATTATTCATAGTTTCCATCATTAGACATAGATGTTTAATTTAAGAAATTCAACACCTCACAAAAAAAAAAGATATATAATTAAAAAAAGTTATGTCGGATCACTGATCTAGATTTGCGTGATATAATGTCGTTAAAATAAAATTTTGCGTGATATAATGTCGTTAAAATAAAATCAGAAGAATTAACTTAATTATTTACTTAATAGTTAGTTAGTTAGTGGACAATAGGCAGGGTTACGTGGATACAAAATGAAATATAAACACCGATCAGATTTTATTTTTTTGGAAAACCAAAAATATAAACACCGATCAGATTTTATTTTTTTGGAAAACCAACCGATCAGATTAGAAAACAAAATCACATCATATCTTGCAAATGTAGATATGTATGATTGCAGTTCAATTTAAAATTAAATTTTAGGGTTTTGAACAATGAGGATTTCATTCTACTACTTGAAAATTGCAAAGGTAACAAACTTTTCTTCGAAAATTAATCTAATAATTTTTGATAATTATTTATAATAAATTATATTTTTTCTAATCGCGATTGGTAGACGATTTTATAACAAAAAATGATACGCTAAATTATATTTCATCCGTTTTAATATATTTGATTTTCTAATTTCTTGACACATATTAAAATATATTTATTGTGTAGTAATTATTTTCTAAAAAATCAACTATTTCTGATATCAATGAACCAATAATATTTTTATAAATTCAATTAAATACAATTAATATTATTATTTAATATTAATATTACAATTTAATAATGTTTTAGAAATAAAATTTAGGAAATCAACTATTGTGAAAAACATATAAATACTATAAATAAAATCAACTAATTTTTAAAGGATGGAATACTAATTTTAAAATTAGGCCTCAATTGAAGTTAAATCATGGGATGGTCATGACATAATTAAGAAGAATAAGATCGTTTATAAAAGGAGAATATATCCAATCGAAGTCGGAACCCTAATTTCTTAAGTCAAATTTTACATAGTCGTAAATTTATTATTCATGCTTGATAAGATCCCTGTTCCTCCTGTAAGAAAATCTTAAGGGGTAAATCCAAAACCTCCCATGTGTTTTAATTGGTCTTAGTGACATCATTAGTGTATATTCGTTTTAGGCAATAGTTGTCTTTATCTTTTAACCAAAAAGACACTAGTCTTAGTTTGACAAAACAAAAAAGGACACAAGTCTTCATCTTCGACAAAGCTTGTCGTTTTATAATTTATAATAAACAAATATGATCATGGTGAAACACTACAAAAAGCCTTTGAAGAGTCGTTTTATAATTTATAATAAACAAATATGATCATGGTGAAACACTACAAAAAGCCTTTGAAGATATCACAAATATTTTATACATATTATCTAGATATTTAACATATCTGGAGTAATATAAGGATGATTAAGACAGTTTAATTTCATGGATATATTTCACATCAAATCAAATGATTTATGGATCATTATATTTCTTTTTTCATGATTAATATTATCCTAAACAATGAGATATGAGAACTTGAGAAGTTTAACAGATTTGCATATGACAGGAAGATACATATATCATACAGGTCACGTTCTTTATTCTTTTCATATTATATAACCATTCATCATTATATAGTTTCTAAATATAAGTAAGATAAGTGGTGGTAATATATAATCATGTGTCATAATAATATTTTTATATTTTTATTTTTTTTAACCGATATCCTAGATGGCTTTACCAACCAGACTAATCCAGACCGGGATCCAAAGTATGTAATATAGTCCTTTTTCCATTCGTCCCTCAAACTTGTTACCTCCAACCTGCGGTACATACTACAGACGGTGGTAATACCACCAACAAACCAAAGGAAGCTTGGGCTGTAATATTCATCTTTGAAAAATAATTATGCAGAATTCAAATCATGATTAGAGTATGATTGAAAAAACGAATTGTGTGATACTATTATGTGGCCTAGATGGTCTATCAAAATATTTAAGTGGGAAAATTTGGACACTGATATACACTAATGATGTTAAATTATTGCATGAGCATGTGATAGTCAGTGACATCATAGTCATGTCTA
>CM071717.1:50737890-50750872 GCA_036630335.1 Physaria fendleri | reverse complement strand
ACATTAATACGAATTATCAACAATCCAAACATTAATCTAAATATTTTAAACTTTTCTTTTAGAAAAAAGAAAAAAAATCTGAATCTGCCGTGCGATGAAGAAGAGTAAAAAAAAATTTGAATGTGAAAATCTTTTTTTTTATCACCTAATCAACTATTAATTGTGAATAATAAATGATATAATAAATTAAAGAAAAAAATGGTAATATACCAAAAAGAAAAAGAACACCACGTCCTGAAGAAAAAAAAAATGGAACATGGTTAAGTTGATCAAAGGTATATTTTGTTTAGAAACAAAATATGTAAAAGCCCATAAATGAAAACAGATCCATATATTTTGATGCCCCTAAAACACAATTTTATTTTGATGTCCTAGGTCCAGGCCTTGTTTGCCTGGGCCCTGGGCCGGTCCAGTGCCACAAACCGTTTATGATCTTATAAGGATGCCATTTCGAAATTTCGTGAACAGTAATATGTAAAACGGTTTGTTTCGATCGTTTGTGTACAGTACGAAAAGACAAAATCGTAAATATCTGTAAAACACATAGACAAACTATTCTTTTTCCATTGACAGTGGCACGCAGTAATAAAGTCGTCTATAACAGTTTTAAAAGACGTCTCCGAAAATGGCAATATTACAACGTATTAGAAACATATTGGGAGTTTACAAGATTCTCTAATTTTTTTTTGTGAAGTGGGATTAAAGGACCAACATTGAATAAGCAAACAATCAATTCGTTAAAGAGAGTTTCCGCACAGTTGTTACCACAAGGGTCGTCTGTCGTAACAACTGAGGTTTCGGTGAAAACCAACACTCTCATCAAGAAAGTTTATGAGTGGGAAAGGAAATCGTTACTCTGTTATAAGCTCAACGACAATGGCATCAATTTGAAATCTAGCTTCTTCTCTCTCTAAATTGCAATCTAATATCACCATATATTCGATCATCAACGTTATTATTAGTGCAATCAAATTTTTTTTTTATGTTTTCTGCTACTACTATCGCCAACATTCTCTGTTACGGGTATTCCAAATCAAATATATATATATTTTTTTTGCCAACGTTATCCTGCTACCGTTTTTCGCTACCACTTCAATTGTTGTCAGTTACCATTCTCCACTCCCCTCTAAAGTAGCTACGTTTACTTTCACTTATTCTGAAAGCAACATAAGATAAGGTATGATCTTATCAAACCCTAAGCAATTAGCACAGTCCTATTTTAACAAGAAAGTAATAGCAAGAAAAAAGAAAAAAGAAAAAGTCAAGGAGTTGAAAAGTTCTTGTTGAAATGATATAAAAACATAAGCTTTTTAATAATTTCCGCACAGTTGTTACCACAAGGGTCGTCTGTCGTAACAACTGAGGTTTCGGTGAAAACCAACAATTTTATTTTGATGTCCTAGGTCCAGGTCTTGTTTGCCTGGGTCCTGGGCCGGTCCTGAGTGCCACAAACCGTTTATGATTTCGTGAACAATAATATGTAAAACGGTTTGTTTCGATCGTTTGTGGACAGTACGAAAAGACAAAATCGTAAATATCTGTAAAACACATAGACAAACTATTCTTTTTCCATTGATAGTGACACGCAGTAATAAAGTCGTCTATGAAAGTTTTAAAAGACGTCTCCGAAATGACAATATTACAACGTATTAGAAACATATTGGGAGTTTACAAGATTCTCTAATTTTTTTTTGTGAAGTGGGATTAAAGGACCAACATTGAATAAGCAAACAATCAATTCGTTAAAGAGACTATCATATCATTTTCGGCCTTATTTTCGGCCTTAATTTTCGGCCTTATTTTCGGCCCACATTAGATTTATTGTCCCATACACCGTATAGTGGGCCTCATTTTCGATATATGATTTATTATCCCATACACCGTATAGTGGGCCTTATTTTCTGCCCATATTAGATTTACTAAAGACTATCATATCAAGGCCTAACATGGCCTATAATTTTAGAAGAAGTTTCAAAATTTTATGTAATTCTGAACTAAAGACTATCATATCAAGGCCTAACATGGCCTATAATTTTAGAAGAAGTTTCAAAATTTTATGTAATTCTGAATTTTATAGGGAGATTCCACAAAAAGAGAGAAAAGGTTAGAGAAAGAGAGGGGAGAAGATCGAGAAAGAGTGTGGGAGAAGGCAAAACCCAACCACTGACTTAGACACAGACCGTTGGGCCCGAGATCGAGAAAGAGTGTGGGAGAAGGCAAAACCCAACCACTGACTTAGACACAGACCGTTGGGCCCGTCTCTTTATGCATGCACTCCCTTCTGACATCTTTTCTTATTTCTCTAATTTTATAATCCTTTTCAATTTCATTTTAATATTAGTACTTATTTTTTCTGTAACGTACGAAAACATAAACTATATGACGTAAATAATGATAAAAGATTAAAAGTACAAAATTCAAAACGCTTCTTCCATAAATTCATTTGTTGGAATGCAATTTAAACTCGAAAATTCAGGAATTTAATGAGCAAAGTGGTCAGGTCACTATTTACTTTTAAGTGTCAGTATCACTCACTCACTCACTCACCATCGATTCAATTTTCAATAGCCAAAAAGTATCCAAAACCCAAAGCCACTTGACTACTTCAAAAACCGAGCTTCTAAAAAACCCAAAAGCTTTTACTCACCTTTCTTCTTCTTCTTTCTTCCTAAAAGCCATGACTAAAGATGAAGATTTTAAGCTCCTAAAGATCCAGGTAACTTCAACACTTTATCCCCACTTTTTTACATTGATTTTCTTATCCATTGTGTTAATGGTTATTGTAAAACACAGACATTTTCCCTCAGAGTCAACATCCATTGTGAAGGTTGTAGTAAAAAAGTCAAGAAACTTCTTCAGAGAATTGAAGGTTTCACTTCTCCTCTCTTAGTTCACAACATGCAAACATTTATACTTAACTCTTCTTGGATTCTTGATGCTATTGCATTGTCTGATTATAAACAGGAGTTTGCCTTGTGAAGATAGAAGCAGAACAACAAAAGGTTACTATTTCAGGTTCAGTTGACTCAGAGATACTCATCAACAAGCTTGTTAAAGCTGGTAAACATGCTGAGCTTTGGTCTCCTAACCCCAAACAAAACCAACCTCAAACCCCCAAGACTAATGACGTTATCAAGAACACAACTCAAAAGGGTCAGAAGCAAGGCTCAGCTAAGAGTGGACTTGAACCTTTCAAGCCCAAGAACAACTCTAAAGGTGCAGCAGAGGACGAAGAAGACGGCTGTGATGAAGAGGCTGAGGCTCAGCTCCCAAAACCATCGAATCAGCAGCAACAAACCGTCGTTAACTCAAAGAAAAACACTGGAGGAGCTGCGATGAACAATGGAAACAACGGAGTCAACGCCAATTCAAAGAAAGTCAACCAAAAACAGAGTAACCAAAACCAGAACAGTCAACAATCAATTGCTGCAATGAGAATGAAAAATGCCGCAAAACTTAGCCCTGGTGGTGAAAGCAACGAGATTGCAGCTCTTATGGGTCTAGCTGGTTTTAACGGCGCAACAAACGCAGTGAACCATCCTCCGAATGGGATACAACAACAGCTTCATGCACCACCATTAAACAATGGTGTTGCTAATCACAACCTAAGCAATGGTAATGGAGGCATGATGATGAACATGAATGGCTACCACAACAATCTTCATCATCATCCAATGAACATGCAGAATAGGCAATTGATGCATCATCATCCTCCTCAACCTCAACAATTGGTGATGTATCAAAGACCTGCTTCAAACAATGGGTATTATTACAATTATAGTAACCCTAATCCCTACGGTTATTATCCTTATTACCCTTACCCAACCGAGCATCAGTACCAGCAGCCAATTAGTCATACATCTGCAACAAGCATCTCTAATGAAGATGACAATAGCAATAACAATAGTTGCAACATCAAGATCGAGAAAGAGTGTGGGAGAAGGCAAAACCCAACCACTGACTTAGACACAGACCGTTGGGCCCGTCTCTTTATGCATGCACTCCCTTCTGACATCTTTTCTTATTTCTCTAATTTTATAATCCTTTTCAATTTCATTTTAATATTAGTACTTATTTTTTCTGTAACGTACGAAAACATAAACTATATGACGTAAATAATGATAAAAGATTAAAAGTACAAAATTCAAAACGCTTCTTCCATAAATTCATTTGTTGGAATGCAATTTAAACTCGAAAATTCAGGAATTTAATGAGCAAAGTGGTCAGGTCACTATTTACTTTTAAGTGTCAGTATCACTCACTCACTCACTCACCATCGATTCAATTTTCAATAGCCAAAAAGTATCCAAAACCCAAAGCCACTTGACTACTTCAAAAACCGAGCTTCTAAAAAACCCAAAAGCTTTTACTCACCTTTCTTCTTCTTCTTTCTTCCTAAAAGCCATGACTAAAGATGAAGATTTTAAGCTCCTAAAGATCCAGGTAACTTCAACACTTTATCCCCACTTTTTTACATTGATTTTCTTATCCATTGTGTTAATGGTTATTGTAAAACACAGACATTTTCCCTCAGAGTCAACATCCATTGTGAAGGTTGTAGTAAAAAAGTCAAGAAACTTCTTCAGAGAATTGAAGGTTTCACTTCTCCTCTCTTAGTTCACAACATGCAAACATTTATACTTAACTCTTCTTGGATTCTTGATGCTATTGCATTGTCTGATTATAAACAGGAGTTTGCCTTGTGAAGATAGAAGCAGAACAACAAAAGGTTACTATTTCAGGTTCAGTTGACTCAGAGATACTCATCAACAAGCTTGTTAAAGCTGGTAAACATGCTGAGCTTTGGTCTCCTAACCCCAAACAAAACCAACCTCAAACCCCCAAGACTAATGACGTTATCAAGAACACAACTCAAAAGGGTCAGAAGCAAGGCTCAGCTAAGAGTGGACTTGAACCTTTCAAGCCCAAGAACAACTCTAAAGGTGCAGCAGAGGACGAAGAAGACGGCTGTGATGAAGAGGCTGAGGCTCAGCTCCCAAAACCATCGAATCAGCAGCAACAAACCGTCGTTAACTCAAAGAAAAACACTGGAGGAGCTGCGATGAACAATGGAAACAACGGAGTCAACGCCAATTCAAAGAAAGTCAACCAAAAACAGAGTAACCAAAACCAGAACAGTCAACAATCAATTGCTGCAATGAGAATGAAAAATGCCGCAAAACTTAGCCCTGGTGGTGAAAGCAACGAGATTGCAGCTCTTATGGGTCTAGCTGGTTTTAACGGCGCAACAAACGCAGTGAACCATCCTCCGAATGGGATACAACAACAGCTTCATGCACCACCATTAAACAATGGTGTTGCTAATCACAACCTAAGCAATGGTAATGGAGGCATGATGATGAACATGAATGGCTACCACAACAATCTTCATCATCATCCAATGAACATGCAGAATAGGCAATTGATGCATCATCATCCTCCTCAACCTCAACAATTGGTGATGTATCAAAGACCTGCTTCAAACAATGGGTATTATTACAATTATAGTAACCCTAATCCCTACGGTTATTATCCTTATTACCCTTACCCAACCGAGCATCAGTACCAGCAGCCAATTAGTCATACATCTGCAACAAGCATCTCTAATGAAGATGACAATAGCAATAACAATAGTTGCAACATCATGTAATGTGTTGTTTCTTCAATAACAATAGTTGCAACATCATGTAATGTGTTGTTTCTTGCTGTGGAAGTTATCTTTATGCTTCTAGAAACTCGACTTTAAAGTCTATGTTAGTGTCTAATGCAATATGTTTAGTTGTTTGGTTTTTTTTTTTCGACTGGGATTTAGTTTTTGCTGTTTTTGGACTGTTTTGAACTAGCATGAAGCTGTGTTGGTTAATATATAAATCCCAGAATGTTATCAGATGTCTCTTGTAAGATGCTTTGCCTAGAAGGATATTACGAGGAGTGCCATTTAAGCTCTTCAAACTTGTCTATAGTGCCATTTCGTAGACGGATATGTTATAATCGTGTTATAAGCGTGTCACTGTGTTGGGAAGTGGTGACATTCATGAAATGTGATTGGTGCGGTTCAAACATTTGTAGAAAAATCACTGTGTTGGGAAGTGGTGACATTCATGAAATGTGATTGGTGCGGTTCAAACATTTGTAGAAAAAGCGTTTGAAGCGGTTGGTTTTGTCATAATGTGGTTTGTGTGTATCTCTCGAAAAGATATATTCTCTCAATCCACTCGAAAAAGTTATTCCACCTGCTCGGTAGGTGTCTCGTTATAAGCGTCACCTATTTTATTTAATGCGACATTGTTCGAGCTTTAAAATGAGCTAGTCAAGATAATGTCATAGCCGGTCATGCATCAATCATTTCTCTGTTTTTTTGATTTGATACTTGCAAGAATTGAAGAAGATACGCATGTAATAACTAGTTTTGCCCGGTCACTGATTATTTTTCTGGAGATTGAAAATCGATTCATGTTTTGGGCCACGTAATATTTGGCAAAACAATATTTTTTGGGTTACAAATAAATGCCCAACTTGGTTTTCACGAAAATGACCAAAAAGATTCTTGGTTTCCCTCTTGACAAAAAAAAAAAAAAATTATTTGATACTTGCAAGAATTGAAGAAGAAGATACGCATGTAATAACTAGTCTTGCCCGGTCACTGATTATTTTTCTGGAGATTGAAAATCGATTCATGTTTTGGGCCACGTAATATTTGGAAAACAATATTTTTTGGGTTACAAATAAATGCCCAACTTGGATTTCACAAAAATAACCAAAAAGATTCTTGGTTTCCCTCTTGACAAAAAAAATAAAAAATTCTTGGTTTCCCACGCGAGATTCCCCAAATAGGTGACAAAACACATGCAAACGAAAAGGGTAAAAACATTTTGGATTTTTATTTTTTTGGTTTGACGAAATGGGAAGACAATTTCTCATATTCTTATGAAGTATCAATTTAAAATAAACCTTCGTTTCATTAGATAATTACATCATTTATCATTATAATTTTGAAAATAAAAATATAATAATTAATAAGTCATTAATTATTATTTTTATGGATCAATTATCATTATAATTTTGAAAATAAAAATATAATAATTAATAAGTCATTAATTATTATTTTTATGGATCAATTAATAAGGAATTGTTTAAGGAAAGAGAATCAATACATAAAATCTTAAAATTACTTTATAATAATTTTAAAAATAATTATAAATTTCGTTTTCATAATAAAATTTTGTTAAAATTACGTTGTTTATTATTTTTAATTTAGTAATTTTATTATGTTTTCGTAATAATTATGTTTTCTATTTTTTCTTTTTAGTAATTTTTAGTAATTTTATTATGTTTTCGTAATAATTATGTTTTCTATTTTTTCTTTTGATTAATTAGAAATTACTACTTTTAATCAAATATTACAATACTTTTTACAACACTAACATCTTCTTATAGTATTTGTGAAGTACAATTCATAAAATCCAAAATGACAGCATTTGGATCCTTGTTTATGATTTTCCTCTCAGACACGAAAATCGAGAATGGACAATAACCAGGCGTGGATCACAATTAAGGAATAAAAGTTGAAGTAGATGAGGAATTTCTTAGACTCAACAGATTTCGCCTCTAGCTTGAGAGTGAACTGGTCCGTGTGTTAACATGAGAAATCTTTACTGTCTCCTCCTTGGTTCTTTAGAATAAGAGAGGAAGAACTAAGTGTAATTTCTGCCTTTGCAAGAACTTTTCTTCTGTGTTTGTGTTTGTAGGGTCTCGATACTCACCATGAAATTCACGGCTACTCAGAAAGGAAAATATATTGTCTCGGACGTTGCTCCAGAAAAGCCCATTGTACGGTTCACAGCTCCTTCGGGAAACACTACGGAGCTGATTCAGCAACACAAATTCACCCTAATAGGAAAGGTAACTAACCTAGCTGCTCAAAGGATGTGGTCTCTCATTCCCTTCCTCCACAAACATGGAAAATCACTGGAAGAGCACATGGTTCTGAACTGGGTCATGGGAAGTTCATCTTCCGATTGGAAAATGAAGATGACATGAAGCAAGTCCTGGAAGATAGTCCTTATCATTTTGCGCATTATATGGTGATCCTGGAGAAGTGGGAACCTACCCTCTCAGAGAACTTCCCCTCTCAAATTCCATTTTGGATTAGAGTTCATGGGTTACCCCTACCTTACCGCAGACCAGATGTGCTTACGAAACTAGGAGAGGAATTGGGACACTTCCATAAAGTTCAGATTACTCCAACTAGGAGAGGAATTGGGACACTTCCATAAAGTTCAGATTACTCCAACCTATGCTAAGATAAGAGTCTCCATTAATGCTCTGGATCCACTAGTAACTGAATCTATTGTAACGTTTGAAGATGGCACTGAGGGTAAGGCTACTCTGTAGCATGAAAAACTAAGGACCTACTGCTCTCACTGCTACAAGCTCTCTCATGGGGTTAGAAAGTGTCCGCTCCTACCTGCTTACCAAGACAGACAACCCCCTAAATGTCAGAGCACAAGATACCCGTTTCAAGGCAGTAGGAAACAAGGCACCTACTCAGAGTACCACCACAATGCTGCGAATAGACACGACTAAGTAGATTCTCGTGGACAACCACATCATTCCTATAACAGGAAAAGAAACTATGAAGACATATCCTCTATGAGGACACCATCAGGCTATGCCTCTCACCAGCTCTCTAGGTCCCATCATCCTCATGGAAGTTTTCACTCAACAAGAATAGAGAATGAAAGAGCAAATTACGAAGCTAAAAGAGCTCGGACCAGTGAGGCAGGAGGATCAAAGCCAACCTACAACTACCAACGCAGAGCAAGTCCTCCTAGGCAGATGTGGTGCAAAAAAAGATCAATGGTAGTACACACAGATTCAAGCTATGCAAGAACGCCACAGAGAAACCTCCAACATGATCTAAACGCAAAAGACTACTTACCTAATCCTCCTAAATCAGTTGAAGAGATTGCTAATAAACTTAGAGAAGTACAAATCCAATACATAGTATGAGCGGATCCAACTGAAAGTGCAGCACATCAAATACGGGTGGCCCAATTTGAAGCAAGAGGAATAGTAGAAGCTACAACTCAAAGACTACATGACTCAGCTGTGCAAAAAATGCAAAATCATATCGAGACTAACATTACATATAGACTGGAAAGAGAAGCTGTAGAACTGGAAAGAAAGATACAAGAACCACCAAGTCAAGAAGAAAGAATCCCAGCTACTAGCAGACTATCATTACCAGATCACACAGTAGAAAGAAGAGGCCCCTTTAACCAAGCGCAGAAGGGGAAGACCACCTCTGAGCAGTCGACTCTCAACCACTCAGACTTCCAACTTAACTGGGAGAATGGCAAAATTCCAAAGAATTGCTAACTCACCAGAAAGACTTTAAGCAAAGCTAGAACAGTAACTACAGGATAGAGGAAGGGTAAAAGCGAGGGAACAAAAGCCCAGAGAGCAATTGTTCCAGCTACAGGAAGCAGTAACAAGTCCTCAACCTCTCTTTTACCAACTACAAATAACCAGGATGATACTGGGGCAGCAACCTCTCTTTTACCAACTACAAATAACCAGGATGATACTGGGGCAGAAAACGGGATTGTAAACAAAACTCATGGGTCAGTTTTTCAAAGACTGGCACCACCTCTTCTTTAGCCATTCTTAGCTGGAATGTGTGCGGGTTGGGGAACCCCGCCACATTCCGCCGACTAAAAAACCTGGTGAAGAAATATTCTCCAGATGTTGTGTTCCTCATGGAGACAAAGCAACAAGAAGAGTACATTAAAGAAAAGACGAAATCATTGCTGTATGAAAATCTCTATATTGTAGCCCCACATGACACATGTGGAGGCGGACTTCTCCTGTTATGGAAGAAAGACATTGACTTGGAAGTTATAAGCTCTTGTCAACACTACATAGATGCTTCTATTCGCTTTAAAAGTAAGAAATTTGTAGCAACTTTCTTGTATGGTGAGCCAAATAAGTAAAATAGAAGAGAACTATGGCAGCAGATTACATCAGATGCTTTGATCAGATATCAGCCTTGGTTTGTGACAGGAGATATGAACGAGATACTGGATAACACTGAGAAGGTAGGCGGGCCACCAAGAGCAGAAGGAACTTTCATTGATTTCAGAACTTTTGTCTCTAAAAATGACTTGTATGATCTCAAACATTCGGGAGATAGCCTCTCTTGGAGAGGAACACGCTATGAACACAATGTATTAAGTAGACTTGATAGAGCACTGGCGAATAGTGAATGTATGAACACAATGTATTAAGTAGACTTGATAGAGCACTGGCGAATAGTGAATGGTCATCTCTATTCCCGAGCAGCTGGTGTGAGTACAAGAGTTTTGACTCATCGGATCATAGACCTCTCTTAACACATATTGACCCCAAATGGAAAAAGGGTAATAATATGTTCCGGTTTGACAGGAATCTCAATGACAAACCTGAAATAGTAAAGCTTCTACAAGCAATCTGGGCAAATAACAAGAACAAGAAGGTGGGAACCTACTATCTGAGAGCAGAAGCAGCATCATAGAATGGAGCAAACAAAATGTCAAAAATCATAGAGAGATCATTGACAAAACCTCAACAGAGTTGGATAAAGCTATGTCTGATCCCTCTCAATCAGCCTCTCTGATCAGAACACTTTAGCTGAAGCTGGATGAAGCACACAAAGATGAAGAAAAGTATTGGCAACAACGGAGCAGGCAAATGTGGCTTAAATTGGGTGACAAACAATTCCAGCTATTTCCACGCAGCAACTAAAGGGAGGAGAGCTAGAAACAGACTCACGGTAATGGAGAAGGACTCGGGAGAGAAGGTTTATGAAGAAGAGGATATTAGCAACTTGATCTCTCAATTCTATACTAAATTATTCTCCTCAACTAACCCGGGACATACATATATAGTTTCAGAAGCCATCACGAGCTCAGTCTTCCTTCGAAACAAACGAGCTACTGATCAAAATTCTGCAAGCTCCTGAGATTAAAGAAGCGCTCTTTTTAATTAATGGAGCCAAAGCCCCAGGGCCGGATGGCTTTCCTGCCTGTTTCTTCCAAAAGCACTGGAGCTTAATGGGGAAGAACATCACCAACGAAGTACAAAACTTCTTCATATCTGGGATCATGCCCAAGAACTTAAACAACACTCATGTTTGTCTCATTCCCAAGACTCAAAGCTCAAAGAAGGTTTCTGACTACCGTCCAATAGCTCTTTGCAACTTTATCTACAAGATAATAGCTAAGATCATCATCCGAAGAATGCAGCCAATCCTTGGAAAGTTAATCTCAGAAAAACAATTAGCGTTTGTTCCGGGGAGGGCAATTTTGGATAACGTCATGATTACTCACGAGACCTTGCACTACCTCCGGGGAGGGCAATTTTGGATAACGTCATGATTACTCACGAGACCTTGCACTACCTAAAGAACTCAAAAGCTAAGGTGCATGGAATGATGGCAGTAAAGACGGATATGAGTAAAGCATATGACCGCATTGAGTGGGATTTCCTTGAAGCAGTGCTACTTAAGATGGGCTTTCACCTCACTTGGATAACTTGGATCCTCCAATGTGTGAAAACAGTAAGATATGAGTACCTTATAAACAGAAAATCAAGGGGAAATGTGACACCGAAAAGAGGTCTTCGTCAAGGCGATCCCCTCTCGCCATACCTCTTTATTCTATGTGGGGAAGTATTATCGGGATTGTGTAGGAAAACACAATAAGAAGGTACACTAAAGGGATTGAGAGTTTCAAAAACGAGCACAAGAGTTAACCACTTGCTATTTGCGGACGACACTATGTTCTTTTGTAGTGCCAAAGCCATCAGTTGTAAGGAGCTCCGAAATATCTTAAAGAAGTATGAAGAGGTCTCGGAACAGAAAATCAATGAAGAAAAGTCCTCTATCACATTCTCGTCTAAAGCACCGGCGCATCAACGTGAATCTGCAAAGAGTATCTTAGGAATACATAAAGAGGGTGGAGTGGGAAAGTATCTAGGCCTCCCGGAACTCTTTGGACACAAGAAGAAAGACCTCTTCACCTCAATAGTAGATCGATAAGGCAAAAAACCTTGAGTTGGTCTACAAAATGCCTCTCGGGAGCTGGGAAGTTCACAATGCTAAAATCAGTCCTCTCTTCCATCCCTACTTATGCAATGATGTGTTTCAAGCTCCCTAAAAACTTAACAAAAAGAATACAATCTTGTCTTAAAAGATTCTGGTGGGATTCAAACAAAGAGGAAAAAAGATGTGTTGGGTTTCGTGGAAAAAATTAGCTAAAGCAAAACAAGATGGAGGACTGGGTTTCCGAGAAGAAGAAGACTTCAATGATGCACTACTTGCCAAGCTAAGTTGGAGAATTTTAAACAATCCTCAATGCCTACTAGCAAGAGTACTACTTGTTAAATACGTGAAGAATTCAGACTTCCTTACTGTAAAACCAAGCTCGTCTTGCTCCCATGGATGGAGGAGCATTCTAACCGGAAGAGATACACTGAACTTTAACATAAGGAAATCTATAGGGGACGGGAAAGACACCAAAATTTGGAAGGATCCATGGCTAACACATGGTACAAATAGCAACCCTATAGGACCATTATCGATGGATAAAGAGGACCTAACGGTGGCGGATTTGATCGATGAACAATCAAAAGACTGGAATGTTCATATGATCAAACAGATTGTACCTGAATGGGAGCAAGAAATAAAGTTTATCAAACCAAGCAAAACAGGGGAAAAAGACTCTTATGTATGGACAAAAACTGCAGATGGGTGCTACTCTACAAATTCTGGTTATATGGCTATAGCTAATGCAAA
Source organism: Physaria fendleri (assembly GCA_036630335.1). NCBI lineage: Eukaryota > Viridiplantae > Streptophyta > Magnoliopsida > Brassicales > Brassicaceae > Physaria > Physaria fendleri. Next base: position 50,738,037 of record CM071717.1, on the reverse strand, counting down.
GAACTAACGTGTTTAGATTGCATGCTAGTTTTCATGTAATCTGTTGTGGTGTGTTGCTAAGGTAAAGTTTAGTGATTTCTAATGAATTATTTTAACCTATATTTTGAGATTGAGTTGTATCGTATTGTATAGTTTTGAATACCTTAT
>CM071717.1:50709704-50731594 GCA_036630335.1 Physaria fendleri | reverse complement strand
AACATGTTTAAGAAGTTATAAATTAAAAAAAAAAAAAAAAAAAACATGTTTAAGAAGTTTAGTATTCAAGTTTTGTAGGAAATAATTAGATTCATCTAAAATTGATTTTTACAACACCTATTCATCAAAGAACTTCATAGTCATGTGTTTCTTATATAAGAACTAATATCTAATGTTTTAAAAGTATATATTGAAAGAAAATATACATTAAAACTACTCAACATATACAAAAGTAGGTGGAGATGTAGGAATCTAGATTACATATAGTCTTAAAACTTGCTATCTAATTTTGGGAATTGCATGTGGAACTGTTAAAAAGCTAGATATATATCTTTTTTAAGTAACTTTTCACTAGAACCGTAACATAATGAACTCTGATGTTGAAACATTGTTTTGGGCAGGGAGGTCTAGATCCCCAATGATTATTACCTATACAGGTGATAATAACTCAAAGCTTCTGTTTTGATTAGGTACAAAACATTTGCCCTAGTTTTTCTTACTTAGGTGAAAAAACCTAAATATTTTCATGTGGTTCGTCTAACAAAAATTATTGTTTTAACAAAAATTGGTTCGTCTAACAAAAAAAATGTTTCACTGTTTAGAAAAAAAAATATTAGATCTATCCTTTATTGTGACCATATAATTTTTCTATGGAAAAAATATGTATATTTTTATGTGGTTATAATTGATTTTGATTTTTGATCTTATTTTTCGTATTATTATTTTTAGTTTATTGATTTTTATAACATCTAATAATGACGTCTTGTCTTGCTTTTCATATTTAATTTTTCTTCTTTATATATGCTTCTTTTACATTAATATTTATGTTGGCTTTTTCTTCTTTTTGGGAAAGCAAAAGTAAGATAAAGGTGTTGTTTTTTTTTGTCCAGTAGCCTAGTGGCTTTACAACCTTTACAACTTTATAGAAGAGAAGGGAGGGAGTTTTTTGTCCAGTAGCCTAGTGGCTTTACAACCTTTACAACTTTATAGAAGAGAAGGGAGGGAGAGGAATCGAAACTTGGTGCTGGGACATAGAATGGTAGATTCTTTCCACCTTGACTACCTTAGACATAGAATGGTAGATTCTTTCCACCTTGACTACCTTATCCCGGCAAAGATGTTGTTTTTATTTTTTGGTGATTGAGATAAAGATGTTATTTCTTTCAGAAAACTATAGCTAGTCGCCCAATTTGATTTCTTCTAGTGATAATGGACTTGTTATTAAAAGATAATGAGAAGACATTTTGCATTTAAATAAAATCAAAAGAAACAAACGTAAAATCATTTTCACCAAAACAAAGGACAAAATAAAAATATATGTTTGTAAGAAGTAAACAAAAATAAATATATAAACTAAAATCATTTTTTTACTCTGTTTTACTCTTGTTAATGATTACTTGGTGTATCAATAAATATCAATTTAAAACAAACAAAATTATTCAAATCTTTTTTTAAGAAGTATTTTTCTGATTATGCAAATTTTTATTTATCATGCTTATAGATTAACCTTGTTAAATGACAATATAATAATCTATATATATAAAGTTAACCTATACTCTTATCTGGTGAAGACACGTAGGATTGACACATAGGCACCACATAAGATACACATCTGTTTTTTTTTCAGTTTCACCCTTAAAAAATACCAACAGTCACGATTTTTTTTCCTCAATTCCGCCTTTTCACATCGCCATGAATCGACTTCTCCTCACCTGTTCCTATTTCGCCGTGGATTTCTTCATTTTTGTTCTCCAGATCATCGAGATTCCCATACAGGTTCGAGATTCCCACACAGGTTCGTTGTTTATGTCGATTTCTTTTCCTTTTCCTCTTCACTTCTCAGAAGAGTTTATTTGTGTTCGTTGGTTTGCAGGGTAACTTTCGAGGTTCTCTCTTTTCTTCAGATGTCTCTTTGGTCTCTGTGTAAGTATATAATCATCTCTTTAGATTTTTCATCAATTTCATTCAGTTTTTATTAAAAGTTTCATCCGGCGATTCTTCTTCAGGTTTGATTCTTTCTATATCTATGGCTTCCTCTATTTATTATTAATCTTTCGTTGAATTTTATTAATATCTCAACCTTATTTTGATTATTGAATTGATTGATGCAGCTTTATAGCGAATTTGATTCTTAAAAGTCTGATAGAAATACATTCTGATTGTTTCTTATATGATTGATTACGAAAAACCCTTTTTTATTTATGGGTTTAGTGTATCTGATTTTAATTAGTTGTTATAGACGAAATATACCTTTTGTAAATCCATTTGAAGAAACGTAATTATTTGATCTTCTCTTTATTGATTTCGTACAGGTTCTTTGGCTCTAATCTTACTGTGAATAGCCTTATTGATGTTAATTGAAATACGAATGTGCGGAAACATGGAGTTCTTCTCTTCTGGTCATCTAGGTGAAGTTTGTTTCTGCCCTGCTCCACAAACTGAACCAGATTCTATTGTTAAAGATGATTATACCGATGATGAAATTGATAATTAGAGTTTCCATCGTACTACAAAACAAAAGGAGTGGGTCTGTAGTTCCATTTCTTTACTTCAGTTGCTAAAAGAGTAATGATTTTTTTTTTAATCTCACTCACTCCAGTTTTGTCAATAGAGAGCTTCAGAAGAAGAAGAGTGTGTGCAAGGAGAAACTTATTCCTAAAACCTGTCCGTGTTAATCTTGGTAGTAAAAGTTTATCGCCCTTTTTCTTAAACAGTACTTTTGGATTTGATCAATTTTTAGTCTTAGTCTGTTCGTTTTGCTTTGGTTTTATCACCATTCACCAATGCTGTTTGATTCACTTGAAGTTCATATTTTATTAACAGAGATCTATTCTTTTACTTCTACTTGATAGGATTTTAGGTTTTGGATTCTTTGCTTGCTTCCTGGTTTTGACTTTCTTATAGGATTCTTTTGAATGTTTAGTCTTTGGAGTTCAACTCTTCTGTGAAATTCACAGAAAAAGGGATTTGGATTATGAAAATGATTTCAACTTTGATTTGAGAAAATTTAGAGTTTTTTTTGTTGGGTGTTTGTGATTTTGTTCATAGCTCCATATTCTTAGTTCAGTTTCATTGCAATTTGATCCATATGTAAAGATATAATACAACTTATTTGAGTCATGTCCATTGATCACTACGTTAATATTGTTTTGATCTTTTTTCTCAGGAAAGCTTATGATTTTCAACAATCGGGGGTCACAGATGCTGGAAGTCCTCATCTTGGAGAAATTACTTGTGGTACCATACTTCAGAAGTTGCAGGTAAATCTTGAAACCATCTCCACCTAAGTACCAGTAGTGCTTGTCTCGAATCAAATTTTTTGTTACAAACCTCTTCTTATAGGAAATCTGGGACGAAGTTCCGGAGAGTGATGAGGAATGAGATAACTTGCTTCTTCAAATAGAGCAAGAGTGTATTGATGTATACAAGAGAAAAGTCGAGCAGGCTACGAAATCCCGTGCAAAGCTTCTTCAAACCTTGTAAGATGCTAATGCTGAACTTTTCAGCCTCACAAAGTCTCTTGGAGAGAAAAATTTAGTTGGCATTGTAAGTTTTGTACAATGTTTAGAAGTACAAAATGTAAATTAATTGAGTTTTGTGAGTGATATGTGTCTTTTGTTTCTTATATTGTTCAAGCCGGATATGTCTTCGGGAACGATTAATGAACAACTTGCTGCTAGAGCACCAGCTCTTGAACAGTTGTGGGAGCAGAAAGAAGAGAGAGTTAGAGAGTTTTTTTTATGTACAATCACAAATTCAGAAGATATGTGGAGAAATTGCTGGGGGTTTGAGAAATGAGGTTCCTATAGTCGATGAGTCTGATTTGTCATGATTTGTCACTGAACAAGTTAGATGATTTCCATAGAAAACTCCAAGAGCTCCAGAAAGAGAAGGTAAATTTTAAGTTATGAATCTTTGAAGCTTATGGTTTGCTTACTAAATGTTTTGTTTTGGCAGAGTGACAGACTGCAAAAGGTGTTAGACTTCGTGAGTACAGTTCATGATCTATGTTCTGTTCTTGGTATGGATTTCCTAAGCACTGTAACCAAATTTCATCCGAGCTTAGATGAAGAAACCGTTGGCCAGTCTAAGAGCATTAGCAGTGAGACACTTTCGAGGTTGGCTAAAACCGTCTCAACTCTTAAAGATGATAAGAAGCAACTTCAAAAGGTAAAGACAAATCCTTTTGCATCCTTAGCTTGTCTAAAATTGATGAAAACATGCAAAGATGAATCTATGTTTTGTCATGTTGCAAGCTTCAAGAACTGGCTACTCAACTAATTGACCTGTGGAATCTAATGGATACTCCTTATGAGGAAAGGGAACATTTTGATTATGTTACCTGTAACATTTCATCTTCGATTATGTTACCTGTAACATTTCATCTTCAGTCGATGAGGTCACCTTGCTAGGTGCTCTTGCACTCGCTTTGATTGATAAGGTTTTTATATTGTACTGTTATTTGTTTCTGTGTTCTGAAGAATCAGTTACATCACTTGCTAAAGTATCATACAAACTTGTGAAGGCGGAGGTGGAAGTGAATAGGCTTGAAAGAATCGGTTACATTGCTTGCTAAAGTATCATATGGAGTTTCTGCATTTTCCTATCATTAGTAGATGAAGAAAGAGATTTCTTTTCTTGTGGTCTGTAGCTTGTCATGGTTTTACATATTGGCTACTTCGTAAAAGAGTGTGTGTTGTTAGTCTTTCTATATAGGAAACTGAGAATAAACTATACAAATTTGAATTTTTTTTGTCCAGGGACTTGAGAAAAAATTATATAAAAAAAGAGAGAACACCTCTTTTGAATCTTCAATGGCACTTAACACATTTGTATGTTGTTTTTGATGTAGTCACCAACAGGTGACATATGCTACTTGCAGAGGTTCTTTATTTATGTATGTGGGTGGAAGGCAGCCTCTCCATTTTTCAAGATAATTTTTGTGGCACTACACTTTTGAGGTGAAGAAAAGATACATATAGCTTTGCCACTTTCGTTTTGTAAATGGTCATCTTGATTGGGACAGTAGTAGAAAGGTTGGGACGAAGAAAAGATTGTGAAGAAAAGACTTTAACAATATCCACTACTTGCAAAAATTTTTTTTTTTTTGTTGAATTAAGGTTAAATTTTATTCAAAAAACTTTTTCAAAACATGTTTTGTTCTTCACTTAACTTTCTTTACAAAATGGATTCTACTGGCATTTTAACTTCTTTCTATAGTCTTCAACTTCAAACTGTTAATCTTCAATCCTTCTATACTTCTTCCTCTTATCTCCAATGCTATACTTCTCTCCTTTGCTTTTTAATCCTCTAAAAAAATGGCTTCATCCCCAATATTCTCAAACCTTGACTTCCATCCTCCACACATTTAATCATAATTCAACCAAATAATCATTGCATCTTCTTTCAGTCTATTTCTACCCTCTCTATCTGCTAGAATCCTATTCTTAACTACCCTTTTGATCATTGACGCTAATCCTTCAGAACTTTTCCCTATAATTCCATGAGTTCTCCTATTCCTTTCTAGCCAAACATTGTATATTGTGGCTTGTAAAGCATAATGAAAAGATATTGTATCTTTTAATTGACTGTGCGATCTATTAAAATCATAAGCAATCAGAAAGCTACTAAAAGAAAGTTTGATGAACAGAGTACACCGCTAGAAAAATATTCGGAATGTAAATTTCAAAAATCAATTTTTTATTATTTAGATTATTAAATCAGAAATTTTGATAATTAGATCATACTAATATTTTGGAAAATGTTAAATTTACAAAAATTTAAATAATTAACATTTAAGGTAATACGAAGGTAATACGAACATTTGAAATTAAAATGTTAAATTTCCAATATAAAGATTTACAAGTAATATTATGTTCAGTTTGTTAAAATTGAACATATGAGTTTTATAAAATAAATAGATACTTCTTCAATGCTTCTGTTGATCTCATCATTGAAGAAGCTTATACTTTTCTACTTGAAGCACTCAACAACATCTGCTCTGAATACATGTATGTTTTAATAAATAATATACAATTATGTCATCTATATATAAACTGTCCCAAAAATATATATACCGTCTTTTGAAATATATAATAGTAACAAAAAATTATCTCAATAAAAATATTTATTAACAACCATTTATTTTCTTTAACATATTAAAATATTATAAAACAATTATTTATTTTTTTGACAAAATAAAATTATATAATTATATATAGCGAACCTCGAGTAAAAAATAAATCAAATGTACATCCTATATTAAGTGAACTCATTTGAATCTCAACAAAGTTCTATTACTATATTAGCTTTTAGCCGATTATATCATAAAAAACTATTAGTGAATAAATATTCTTTTCTTATATCTTTTGTTTTCGACATTTAGAAATTTACTTAACATAATTTTGTTAATATATATTTTTATTTTAGCTTTATTAAATGGATTTGGTAACAAACAAACTGATAGAATTATTAAAGTCGTTAACATACGTCTAAATCAATACAAGCTTTAAAATTTGTATACAAATTAACATAAACTAAGAATTTAAATTATTTTCACAAATGTATATGTGTTCTTTAACTACTAACTAAAACCGAAAGGGAAGTTCAAGATATAAAATTTACGTGAAATCCAAAACTGAAGAATCCTCAATCTTCAGATTAAAGAGTTTCTGCCAAAATCGAATTTATAAACTAAATTCCATGTTCTATTCATTGTTACTTCGAAATCATGGTCTATTCATTGTTACTTCGAAATCATGGTGTTTATATGTGAAATTAAAACATCGAAAGAATTTTAAATCATTAGTGTATTTTCATAGTATGAATAACCAAATAAACGTTAAACAAATAGTAGACAAAACTATTTCTCAATTTCAAGAAAAAATTAAACAAATTAAGGTGTAAAACTTATTTACAATTTTTTGTAATCCTCTGCGCGTAATCGTTAATGTATTTTTTATAGTATAAATAACCAGATAAACTTAAACAAATAGTTGACAAAACTTATTTTCAATTTCACAAAAAAAAAAACATATTAAGGTGTAAAATTTATTTGCAAATTTTTGTAATCTTCCCCGTGCGCGCGGGCATATCTCTAGTATTAATAATAATGAACCTTGTTAAAATAATATTTTTAAGGATCCTCGACCTATGTACACACGAACTTTGGTATATAACTATTGTTACACACGAACTTCGATCCCCAGCCTAAACTCACACATATCATATCTTGAAAATATAAACCCACACAGATCCAATATTAAATTCATAAAACCACATATATCATATTTTGAAAAGCCTTAATCAGTCAACAGTCAAAACAACGACGTGGGTAAAGATGTTTTTAACATACGATATGTGTAGATTTATGTTTTCAAGATACGATATGTGTGGGTTTATGTTTTCTTGATCTGTGTGAGTTTAGGTTGGGAGTCAAAATTCGTGTGTAGTGATAATTATGTACCAAAGTTCGTGTGTATATAGGTAGAAGATACTATTTTTAATTACTCATAGTTAATACATACTTTATGGACCATTCAATATAAACATCGACCTGGCCCAAAGCCTAAGACTGGCCCAAACCATTGGGACCCGTTTAGTTTAGTTAAGCAGCGAAGCTATATTTCAGGCCAGTAAGCGAGTTTAAGTTTTATAGTGTATGATATTTATGGACCACTATCATTTTTATTTAGGACCACTATCTAATTTTACGAGTAAAGATGTCACTCTCTAATGAATTTGGACACATTTTTAATATCCGATCAAACTAATCCAACTAGAGTTACAATGAGTTTTATCTTAATCAAACCCTTTAACCAAAATTCGAAAAGAAACAATGAGTTTATCTTTAATTTCTTGGAGATTCTCTATCGAGTGAATCAAAGTCTTATAATAAAGAGCTGGTAAATGATATATTGATATGTATATGTAAATATCAAACAGGAAATTTAGGATTCTTATCATTTGTTATCATATGATCTTCATTTTCAATCTTCTCATCAGAAGTGGTCGAAGATATCTTCAAAACAGATTGATCTATCTCACTCTTCTTTCCCCAAAGAAACACATAGAGACCCGTTATAGTTACCACTGATCCAAGTATGCTGCATATAAACATATAGGTAAATATGTATGGACCGACCTTTGGTTATAATTAGAGCTGTTAAGTGAATCTGCCTGTCCCGTTTTGCGTCCATTCCGCAAAAATCCGGAAAAAACCTCCTCATTTTGGTTATTCCGATATTCAGTGTAAAGTTTTACCCACACCGGAAGATTTATGGGCTCGCGGTAGACCGCAAAAATTAAAAAAGAAAACGCTAAATCCCCGTTAAATTCCGTTCAAAAACTCGCAAAAAAAAAAAACCATAAAATTTACGCAAAAATCCGAAAAAGTTTGATCCGCACCGTCCCTTCTACTAGAATAATATATACTACATGATACTCCGCGCCATACGCAGATTTAATTTTATTATAAATGTTAAATAATATTTATAATGATATAGTTTACAAATATTCTAAGGAAAATAACCTATTTACCAACGAACTATTGACATATCATAATATTTCCACACGAACTATTGTCTTCTTTCTAAATCCCAATGAAATCAAGGTTTCATACTTATTTATCCAATAATTAAAAAAGTATTTTTCTAAAACTTAAAAATATTGATTAATTATTCGAATAATTAAATCATAATGTTCGTAAATATGGTCTGTGAGAGTGATTTTGGCGACGACACCTAAACGTTTTTTATTCTCAAATAATATGTAGGGGATTATTAGGAATATGATTTTTTAAGTGTTTGTTAAATAGATATGTATTAATTCCAAAGGGGATTATTAGGAATATGATTTTTTAAGTGTTTGTTAAATAGATATGTATTAATTCCAAATTTTATAAATAGGTAGTAAGTTAATTAAAAATTCCAAAAGGTGTTTTTTATAATTTATTCTTTAATTTTTGTAATTAAATTAAATTAAATTAAATTAATATTTGCTAAAACTTAAAAATATTTTTTGTTTTAATCAGTTTAAAATTAATGAAATAATAATTGTAATGATATATTTATAATTATTCTAATAATTAAATCATAATGTTCGTAAATATAGTCCGTGAGAATGATTTTGGCGACGACACCTAAACGTTTTTTATTCTCAAATAATATATAAGGGATTATAAAAAATATAAAAAATTTAAATATATATATATATATGGTATCTGCGGGGCTTGTAAATATCCACGTATAAATTCTCAAGATATTAGTCCGCTCCGCAAATACTCACATATAAATTCTGCAAGAAATCTAGTCCGTCGCGTTCCATCACACAAATATATTCTAATTTTTATAAGGCAAATTCATTCTGCAGCGGATCAAAACCAAAAAAAATCCATAGATAACAGCCCTAGTTATATGTATATTATGATATGGTTTGAGAAATAAACCTGCCGAGATATAGAGGAGAATGTAAGATGAGGAAGTCGAACAATGTTGCTGCGACAAGACTGACTGGTGTGAATGTTGACACGAAAACTGCTCCTGTCATTTTTATCGACCACGATGTTACAACTGTCGACATCGCCTGTCCTACTATTCCCTGTTTTATTTTATTTTCAATCAATTTACCAAATTGTGTAATAAGTATAATTTCATAATATATATATATATATAATCAAATAAGTTGTTGAAAAACTATCATTAAATTACTGCAGGTGCAAAACAAAATTAAGTAGTCTTATAACTTTATTATGTATGTGTTTACTAAAAATATACAATATAGCTTTTTTAAAAAAAAAAACTGAAAAATATACAATATAGCTATGTATATTTTCTTTGCGTCTATATTATAAAAATTTTGTGGCTAACGTAGTTATATAAAATTTATTTAGTAGTACATAACATGCAAAAATAGTATTAAAACAAATAATGTTAGTATAATATTTAAGGTTATATACTACTTAACATGCAAAAATAGTATTAAAACAAATAATGTTAGTATAATATTTAAGGTTATATACTACTACTAAAGTAGCCACAAAATTTTTGTCTTTATATAATATATAGAGACATTTAGCCACGAAATAATTAAATCACAAATATATAATCACAAAAAATTTATGCTATATCCAAAAACATATATTTTTACTAGTATTACATGTTAAACTAAACGGTATAAAACAATGTTTCACCTGTTTTAAAATAAGTATATGATAAAATAACATTTATGGGTGATTATGGTGGAAAAATATATAAATAAAATGAATTAAAATATATTATAGGATTACAAAAATGAACGAAAAAAAGATAAATAAAAAGGGTGATTTATAAGAAAGCAGAGATTATGATAATCTACGACTATCTTTTATGAAAAAAAAATGTCACAACTTATATATAAAGATGATATGACATTTAGATATCAAAGAAAATAAATCTTCAAACTCTTCTTCTTTTTGTTAAAAATATAATAGCCTCATGTTTTATCAATATATATATATATATATATTTTCATATTTATCACATTTTCAATGGAAAAACAAAAAGACTTACAGCGTAAAGGATGATGCAAATGACAAACTTATCTGCTATAATCCAATCTTGAACTTCTCTACTTTTATAAAGACTCAAAATGGCACATTGAAATGCTGCGAAGACTGACATAAGACAAGTGCTTGAGTATGTGTTTCCAGGGTACTTTAAGCTTAATCTCCCTTGAAACAACATCCAAAGAGACAATAAGACTGTCCCAATGATCAAATAAAGACAGCCTAGAAGCCATTTCTTTGTTTGGTCTTGTAATGTATTGTTGTTACTGTGGAAAGGTTCTTGATGAGAATGAAGGTGTGATATCTCTGGACCTTTGTAAAATGTTAAGAACATTGCTCCCATTATGCAAATTAGTGTTCCTGTTATTTTAAGTAAACCTGATTTGCTCTTCAGGTTTTGAGCATTTTCTATCCTGCAATTTTATTTTATACAATATACATATGATTAAAGATAATAATAGTTTTAATTATGCAAAATATAATCTTTGCATCATTTCCATATATATATAAAAAATTAAAAAAACATGAAAGCGAAATAGATTAGTCTACCTCGAGTTTTTTCCAACTTAAAATTAGAACGATAAAACATCGATGTAGTTATAGTTGAAATCAAGACTACTATCACGAATTAAAGCGATAAAACTAAAAGGTCCAAATAAAAACAACCAACTAGCAAAAAAAAGGTGTTTACAGAAGTGGAAAAGAGTTAGGAAAAGGAAGAAGAATTTTTCTCTTGACAAAAAAAAAAAGGAAGAAGAATTTTTCATAAGAAGTCATAATTTAAAAGCTAAAGGGTGACCAAACCTAATATCTAACTCTTAAAGAAATGGATGAACAATCTTAAGACTATCCAAACACAAAAACGGAGAAGAAGCATCTGGAACCTAATAACTACGAGACACTCAAACTGACAAAAAATGAGCTATCCAAAAAATCAAGCAATACTAACTAACACCTTTAACCTGCAAATTTTTCCATTACAGGAGACAATTTTCACAATTTTTTTATTGTGATTTAAAAAGTTTAAATTACTTATCACACTACTAATTATTAAATTAGTTGAATAGTTACATTACCGGAAAATAAGGGCTAAAGCAAAGGTGATAGCAGATAACATGCTAACAAGAGCCATCGAAACAGTAGCTGACGTGTACGATAGTCCAAGCAAAAAGAAAAATTGCATCAAGCTTGCCCTGCATGTGTTATCATTTAAAAATTTAGAAAAACATACATAAAATAGAAATTGTAATTAATAAGAGATAACGTATAGAAAACTCTTTTATCCTTTTTCTTTTATAAAGTTAAAAATCATTAAAAAGAGAAGAAATTTTGTAATATACAAAACAAAGAACAAATGAAAAAGACAAACCCGAGTAATCCGCTGATGAAATGTTCGGACAAAAGCATGAACGTTAGCTTTGGTCTTGTTTTCCTATAAACAGTAAACTCCATTATCCATTATGCATATACACAAACTTATAACTATTATATACATCAAATACATGAAAAAATGGTGACATATAAACATTACATGCAAAATTATTTTGGTTTTGTTTTCCTATAATAATCTCATGCAATCATCAAAAATCATTACTTACATATACACAACATAATAAGAACTTATAACAATTATATACACAAAAAAAACTATTATATACATACAAAAAGAGATGGTGGTATATATAAACATTATAAAAAATAATAATTTGGAAATTCGGACTTAGATAAAATTGTAAATTAATTTTGAAAATTTATTCGCTATAAATTCTGAATTTAAATTTCAAACCATCTGTAACCGACTACTTCATATGGTCAGAATAATCGTATTCTGACTAATTTGTTACGATTATGGTGGTAAGAATTATAGTGATCGTTGACTTAAAATATGGTCAAAAAGAGTCAAATTATATATGGATAGAACAAATTAAGATTTTTTTTTTTGTCAAACAACAAATTAAGATTATTCTGAAATTAATTAATACATAATGATCAACAACAAATTAAGATTATTCTGAAATTAATTAATACATAATGATCAAATCATATTTTGAATGAAAACATATATTTTATTGTTGCAAAGACAAAAAAAAAAAAAAGCTAAATTTTCTACTTAAAAGATTGAAAATCATACATATATTTATACATAGCCAAAGAAATATACTTAAAAAATAGTTAAAGATGATTGATTAGGATAAAAATGTTCATACCTTTCCCAAAAGTAAGAAAAAGGAACCAAGATAATAGCAGAAATAGCCATTCTATAAGCACCAAAGATCATATGATTAACACCAACATTAAGAAAAAGGAACCAAGATAATAGCAGAAATAGCCATTCTATAAGCACCAAAGATCATATGATTAACACCAACATCAAGTGCTTTCTTAACCAAAGCATTCACAGATCCCATTGCTACACTTGAGATTAACATTACTATTACTGGTGTCCATTGTTCTTCCTTCATCACCTTCTCTCTCTCTCTCACTATCTCTTGATTTTTTTTTTTTTTTAAATGATTCTTTTTATATAATATAGTTTTTTGTTTTCTGTAATGTCGAATGTTTTTCTTTGCGTTTAATAACCACACTCTTTGACATGTACTTATATTTATAATAAAAGTTTTAGGTGGTTGCCACATTGGATATTATTTTTTCTTATTAATTAACCTTATTTTAAATATAATATATAGTTATTTTTCTAGTGAAATTATAAGGTGGTAGATCATTTTCAAAGAAATCTTTAAATCAAATTACACTTGAGATTAACATTACTATTACTGGTGTCCATTGTTCTTCCTTCATCACCTTCTCTCTCTCTCTCACTATCTCTTGATTTTTTTTTTTTTTTAAATGATTCTTTTTATATAATATAGTTTTTTGTTTTCTGTAATGTCGAATGTTTTTCTTTGCGTTTAATAACCACACTCTTTGACATGTACTTATATTTATAATAAAAGTTTTAGGTGGTTGCCACATTGGATATTATTTTTTCTTATTAATTAACCTTATTTTAAATATAATATATAGTTATTTTTCTAGTGAAATTATAAGGTGGTAGATCATTTTCAAAGAAATCTTTAAATCAAATCAGGATTCGAACTCATAATTGTAAACACATGAAGTGTAGCTAAAAAATTAAAAAAAAAAAAATTGAGTAAGTTATATATATATGCAAAATTAATTTTTAAAAATAATAAGTTTCACAAGAATTATATACATAAAATTCTTAATAATAAATTAATATCCCCTATACCATTAGTTAGGAAGGTTTTTTTTTTACTAGCATTCACTTTTTTTTTTTTGGTCATGAACTTGCATTGACTTAGATATATTTGTGAGCAAAAAACCTATTAAATAAATATTAACACATTCCAACTAATTTCAATAAAAAAAAGTTTGGATCGAATTAAAATTAGCAACTAATACTCAAAGTTACTAAAATAATAGAAAAAAACCATATGAGGAAATATATATAGTCATGTGATAAAATGTTGTTACATTTGGTTATCAAATTTTAAATTTTAGACAAAAAATATACCGAACCAAACCAAAATATCTAGATTCAGTTTTTAAATGGTTACTATTTTTTTCTTTACCTAAAAATCAAAACCCAAATTATTTGAACCGAACTTACCTGAATATCCGAATGCCCGAATACTAGGGTATACACAAAGTGACAAAACACTGTTTCCATTGTTTATCTAAAATTCCATAAGGGTAAAATAATAAAAAACGTATCATTTTCAAATTTTAGCATTTTCCGTAATGCGAGACACGCACTTTGCTTCTCACATATATTCGTGTCATCTACTTTATATTTACCGTAAATCTCATTTTTCATAGTTAATTGTATAAGCTATTTTTGATCAGTTAACCAACACAACACATAATTGATAATTTAGATATTTAATCAAATAAAATATGTAATTGTACAATGAACCAAAACTTCTCCGTAGTTCCCTACTTATCATGATAACTGATCAAATTTGGTTTTGATAATTAATAGACCCACCTTTTATTACCAACTATTTGACTCTTAATTCAATTTTTCTTAGAAAACAAAAGAGGTTATTTATCATTACAATATCCACATCCATTGGCGAATTTATGTTTTAAAATAAAAATTTTAATTTAAAATGTATTAACATATCATATTATATATTGATAGTTGGATATGTAATTTATATGCAAATAAACTAAAATATTTAGAATATTTTGTATATATATTTGAAAATATTATGCTCTTTTCTATACTAATTTTTCAAAAAGAGTTGTAGTCTCATTCTTCTCTAGTTTGTGCTTATTGTCACCATTTTTTTCATTGCAGTTTTGATAATCTATTAAATACCATAGAAAAATTAAAAATTTTAATCTGTGGTATAAACTACTAAATTAAATTCATATAATCATGTGAATATATGATATATTTTTACTATTTCACGTGATTTTTTATAATGGTCACTGAGGCTCACTTGCCACAAAAATGATATATTACTCTCTCTTTTTTTGGAAAAGAAATGATATATTACAATATTCATTCTTGCATGTCTATTCACGAATTTTTGCTATTTTATAACAATACAGTAATCTACAGTACATTAGCATATCAGGTTATATATTGCGTGTAATACTTTATGTAAGCAGATCTTTTGTTGGGTTTAAGTCAAGCTTTAATTTTACATGTAAAGAGGTATTAAAAAGTTTGATCAAAAGATATATGTAAAGGTTGAAAATTTCACTACGACAAGTTTATATTATTTTCTTTTTATTCCATTTTTCGTTTTAATGAGTTATTTTGATATTGATGTGTCTACAACTGTATAGATCAAACCATTACGTATTAATTAACCTGTTAGAAAAAATGGAATAAAATGATGAATATACGAATAAAAGACATATATACTGAAAAAAATGAAAAAAAAATGGAATAAAATGATGAATATACGAATCATTTTTTTGATTCAAAATGATCTCAATGATTTCTTTTTGGTGAGTTTATCACTTTCAAATATACATGTTAATGTATGCATTTATTTTTGGGAATATTAACTACTAAAAATTTATCATGTAATTATGTAAATTTTTGGTTATAATATAAATGTTTGGGTATATATTTATGGTTTAATTATTTTATGCTTAATTATTTGTTATATATAATATATCCAAGAAATTTATGGTTATATATATAATATAGCTAAAAAAATATGGCTAACTTGTGGTTACCTAAATTTTTGTAATAGATTTTTTTTTGGTATTTCTTAGTATTTTACTTTTTAGTGATGTCCATACTTAAACTAAGTAAAACTGGTAATCCAATGGTAAACTCAAATCTAAATAGAAAATCATGGATCTCAAGAAAATTTCTTCAATTCGCTTTATCAGTGTTCTATTTTTCAAAATCGATGTTCGAAGTGGGATAAGCTTATTTTTGGTATGATAATTGGATAACAAGCCAATGTCTTCGGTGGGATAATGATCAAGACACGATGTTGTTGGGTATCCTTCGGAATGCCTGAGCATCCGATGCCTACGACCAATTATTGGAACCGAGGCTTGAAGGTGTTTTCAGCTACTCAAACGTGGCACAAATACGTAATATGGGCACAGATGTACATTGGTGGCGAATAGTATGGTTTCCCTTAGCTATACCACGCATATCGTTCATTCTTTGGTTTGCAATAGGTTATCAACGGGTTCGAAAATGCGAGCATGGGAATAACACAATCTTGCACATTTTGTGGAGAGAGAGGAAACAAGAAATCTTCTATTTTTCGCTCAAAACCGGACTCTGTCCTTCTTTGCATGGCTCTTTGTACTTTTTCTATGTACTTGTTTACATGTTTTACTCGTGCCTTATAAAAATACATCCTTTACAGGGTCGGTTTTGAGGGGAGGCGACATAGGCGGTCGCCTAGGGCAGCAACTTTTTGTTAATTTTTTGGGGCATAAATTTTTCTATGGGTTTTATTTATAGGACATCAATATTTAAATTTTATTTTTAGATTATGAGTTTTATAAATTGTTTGTTGGACTTAATTATGTTGTTTTCAAAAAAAAAATGATCAAAGTTATTAAACACAAAAACCGAATATATAATATGTTAATTTCTTTTTTTTTGTTAGTTGTTAGATGTTTTTCTTGGTTTTTACATAGCTATAGCTATAAATGATTATTGACTATTTCTATTTTTAAAAATTGATTAATAATTATTAGAAATAAGTAAGGAAATATGTGGTTTTTCAAATAAAGAATTATTTGCGGTCTACCATGTTACAAGAGAGGTTGAATGGGTAAACATTGTTATCAATCGAGACCAGTATAGTTAAAGAGTTTGACTATGTGAATTTGATGAATGATTTTGCGGTAAAAATGCAAGAAGAATTATATTTTAGCATTAATTTTTTGGGGCATAAATTTTTCTATGGGTTTTATTTATAGGACATCAATATTTAAATTTTATTTTTAGATTATGAGTTTTATAAATTGTTTGTTGGACTTAATTATGTTGTTTTCAAAAAAAAAATGATCAAAGTTATTAAACACAAAAACCGAATATATAATATGTTAATTTCTTTTTTTTTGTTAGTTGTTAGATGTTTTTCTTGGTTTTTACATAGCTATAGCTATAAATGATTATTGACTATTTCTATTTTTAAAAATTGATTAATAATTATTAGAAATAAGTAAGGAAATATGTGGTTTTTCAAATAAAGAATTATTTGCGGTCTACCATGTTACAAGAGAGGTTGAATGGGTAAACATTGTTATCAATCGAGACCAGTATAGTTAAAGAGTTTGACTATGTGAATTTGATGAATGATTTTGCGGTAAAAATGCAAGAAGAATTATATTTTAGCATTAGATTTTTTTTTTAGATAAATCAAAATATTTTTTTATAGGTAGTTTTAAGACTTATTCTAGTGTAAATTTTTTCTTTAACATATAGTTATACAAAAATATAAAGGGCATAAAAAAATTTTTTATTTAGGGCATCAAATATCTCAGGACCGACACTGATCCTTTAAGATTGTTTTTCTTAAATCATTAGCAAAAAATCAGTATAAAGGAAAAAATCGTTTAGATAGCAAAAACAAAGCACAACACATCTACAGTGATCTATGTATGTTTCCATTAACTGTATGGTTGGTATACTAAAGTTTTATAAAGCACATGCATGTATTCACTAGATATAAGAGATAGTTATGAGAGAAAAAATAAAATAAAAAATAGTAACTAAGGAAAAACAAACCAAAAGTCGAATAGACTAGCTAGTTCCCATGGGATTAAATGACTAGAGACTATTTTGATTCTCGTTCTATGTGATTGGTCATTAATTGAAACGACAGTAACGGGTTAACCATGAACCGGAAATGTGTGATCGACAAAGTTACTTATAGGCCTATCAATTTAGATCCATATTGGCGTACTCCCCGTCGCTGGCCGGATTCGGCTCTAACAAAAAGATATTACATTTTTGCGCATTTTGTGGAGTGAACTTGTTTTTAAGGAGTTTGACACTCGACGATACTGTATTTTCCCACGAACTAGAACCGACCATCGTTTAGT
The DNA here is from genome assembly GCA_036630335.1 of Physaria fendleri. NCBI lineage: Eukaryota > Viridiplantae > Streptophyta > Magnoliopsida > Brassicales > Brassicaceae > Physaria > Physaria fendleri. The sequence continues at coordinate 50,713,488 of CM071717.1, read as the reverse complement.
TGGAAATTCATCGAGAAAGAACTTTTCCAACGAATTTTCAACCAACCCGGTAGTAGAAAATAAGAATTTTTCTTGTAGTGTTGGTGAGCTGATTAAGATTGCTAGGGTAAAAATCGGTTTTCATGGACTCGTGTTATTAATCTCTTCCTGTTGACTTCTCGGACAAGTTACGACATTAGACCCCTCTCCTCCAGTGTACTGCCGGCTTTTCCTTTTAGTTTTATGCTCGTTAAAATCTCTCTGCCTTGGTTCGGCGACCTGCAGCGGCTACACACCTAATCTCTAGGGTTTTGTTAGTTATGGGCTGCTCTTTTGTTTAATTATCAGTGTTGTAAATCCTGTTTTATTAATGACCAAAAAAAAACCAGATGGTAATCAATAAATAGTTACAATTTTGCCAATAGGATTGGTACCGCAAATAGGGCAAAAAGGGTTGTTTCTGAGCCATCTATGACACAACATCTATGAAAAATGTGAGAACATATTTGTAACACCCGTGATCCGGTTTAGTAAATACCAGACAGTTATCCGGTTTAGTAAAGTGAATTGGTCGGTATCGACTAGGTCGGTTGACTTATGACATTGGACCGAGTAGGCCGTACATTCAATGTTGTCTGATCTGTTAGCTACTTATTGTTGGAAAAGGTTTTGGGCTTATTAGACATTGAGGTTATTTTAGAGTTATTATTAGGCTTATTCTGATCTGTTAGCTACTTATTGTTGGAAAAGGTTTTGGGCTTATTAGACATTGAGGTTATTTTAGAGTTATTATTAGGCTTATTTTAAGTTATAATATAAGTTTAATTTAGAATTAAGCCCATTTAAATCCTAATATCTTCGAAACCCTAGTTTAGTCTTCTAAATTTCGTGGTCTCCTTTAGATAAGAGAAAAGGCTGAGTTTTGGTGATGGTTGGATGAGAGAAAGATGCTTTTTCATGGAGGAGATGGAGATAGATCTAATGTATTGTGGAAGAAGTTGTTGGATTCGTATTAAATCGACTCCAAAAAGGCTGAATTTTGGAGGAGTCGTAGTAAGCCTTAGTTCTAGATGTCCCAATTTACAGAATCTGATTTGAGTTTGTATTCTAAGAGTTCTAAGAGGTCCCAATTTACAGAATCTGATTTGAGTTTGTATTCTAAGAGTTATGCTTATTTTACTGAGGCGCTCTGTTGTAGTCGCGAATCTGAAGCAACATGAACTCAAAATTAGATTCCGAATTCCTCTATGGTCGGATCACTCTCATATTTTGTGGATAGTTTCTTGACATCCAGGGCTAGCTTTTCGACGGTGGAGATCTGATCTGGACGGTTAGATCTTGATTTTCATTGGGATCTCTGAGACTGATATTTTAAGCAACATGAACTCAAAATTAGATTCCGAATTCCTCTATGGTCGGATCACTCTCATATTTTGTGGATAGTTTCTTGACATCCAGGGCTAGCTTTTCGACGGTGGAGATCTGATCTGGACGGTTAGATCTTGATTTTCATTGGGATCTCTGAGACTGATATTTTAAAGATAAATGAAAAGGAAAGGTAGCTTAGCTGGAACGTGGAATCATGGTTGAAGAGAAGAATCGATCTAGACATGGGTGTGTGTTTGTTTGCCGATTTTGATTTGTTGCTGCGTTTGTTTCTGTTGTGGTTGCTTTATTGCTGCGATTTTGATGTTCTTATTTTCTCCAGTTCGAGTTCATGTTTTGATATTTTTGCTGGTTTATGAAATATTAGAAGACTTGAAAATTGTGTTGCATTTTCTTTGCGATCTTGTTAGAATTGTTGGAAAATCGGAGATCTGATCTGGACGGTTAGATCTTGATTTTCATTGGGATCTCTGAGACTGATATTTTATGTCAGTTTTCTTGTTTTTGCTTAGTTCAAGGTTAGTGCAGTACCGTAGCTTATTTGGGAGATCATATGTTGATGTGTGTATTTATATGATGGATTCCTTTCTGTGCTGATTTATTTGATTGTTGTTTTTGAGTGTTTTGATAGTTTGCAATATATCTATTGCTGGTAAGTGTTTCTTATCGTATTTTATATATCCTGATTCGTATGTTGTCCTTTGTGTATAGATGTGAGACGAGTTGATCGCCTCACTTAATATTTATCAAATATTGATTGCATCTCTTCTTATGATACAGATAAGGGAAAAGAAAAAGTAGGCTAGCTGAACGTGGAATCATGGTTGGAGAGAATAGATCGATCTAGACATGGTGTTCATTAGTCGATTTATGTTGTTTGCTTTTCGTTGATTGATAATTTGCTTTTGTTTGCTTTCTGATTATTTGCTGAAGTATCTTGGTGTTATTTAGTTGATTTATGATTGCTTTTGTTTGCTTTCTGATTATTTGCTGAAGTATCTTGGTGTTATTTAGTTGATTTATGATCTTAATATTTGCTTTTGACGTTTTTTGAATTAATAAAAAGACAGTTGCTGAAACGTATCGTATGTGCTTAAATTATCGATTTCTGCGTGAAGTATTTAGTTGTCGTGAGAATCTGGTAGGAGTTACTTGTAAATTTATTCTCGTTATAGATTCTGATCATGATAGGACGTAAGATGATAGGGGTTCAAATTTGGGGAATTCTGACTTAGGAGTCTTGATTTTGAAGGGCTCGGATTGAAGATGTGGTAATTATAAAATTTGGGGAATTCTGACTTAGGAGTCTTGATTTTGAAGGGCTCGGATTGAAGATGTGGTAATTATACTGTTTGATCCGTTTTGGTAGGAAATTGTGTAGGAATTAGTTTCTGAAGTGGAATAAAATTTGTAGCTGAATGGTAAGTCCTTGATTAAGGTGCTAGATATTATTGTTTAGAAGTCAGAATAATTTAATAAGAATTGCATGTTTTTCTAGTAAGCATGGTAGGTGAATTACTTGTTGTACATCGTTAAATAAATAGAAAAAATCGTGGATGCTCTACCTCTAGAGTAAAAAGGTTCTGTTCTTTCCAAATTAATATAATTTTAATTATATATTTATATAATTTCAAATATTATATGTTAGAAAATGTTTATATATCTAACTAAAAACATGTAGAAGTTTTTATACGATGTTAGAAAATGTTTATATATCTAACTAAAAACATGTAGAAGTTTTTATACGTTTAGTCACTAATAGAAGTCAAATTTTTTTTATTTAATATAATTTCAAAAATTAGAATATATTGAAATAATTCCAAAAATAACTTACCAAATTAATATATTTGCAAATAAAGAAAAAATCAACAAAATTTATAAAAATAATATTTCAAATCTCAGTTTAGATTTTTTAATATCATTCACAACTGAAATAAATTCAGGTAATAGATAAATTTTAGCCAAATAAACAACTTAATAATTCAAATAAAATCTTAAACTTGGAAACTAATTAATATTCACCTAAATTTAATAAACAAATAAGTAATTTTTTTGAAATTTTTTTTATTATTATTTCTAATAAGTATTTTTTAGTTGTTCAATAATACATATATTTATTTATTGTTATTTATCAATTTACATATGTATTTTAATATTTATTACAATGGCTGCAAATGGTTGTACAATTAGAGGAATATTTTTCAGAGAAATACGATATTCCGCTGTATTCCTCTACAATCATACCATTTATGTTAAAAAAAAATTTAGAGGAAAAACACATTCCGCTGCATTCCTCTAAATTCTCACCAGTTACCAAAATTTCTAAATATTTAAAAGATTCTCAAAAATCAACGGAATATAGGTTTTCAGAGGAAAATGGACAAATTCCTCTAGAATTTATTCCTCTCCTAAATAGTAG
>CM071717.1:50615873-50626641 GCA_036630335.1 Physaria fendleri | reverse complement strand
AAGAGAACAACTATTATAACATGTTCCCAGTTATATCAACCATAAACACTTCAACAGTTAACTATTACAACATGTTAGATGTATCATAACAACATAACGATGGAAGAGGAAAAGGAACCATGACCATTTCCAACTCATAGGATGCTAAGATAACTAACATTCTCAAGACATCTGGCTCAAGGACAAGGGTTATGCAGACCATACTAACCAAGCTAATGACATTAATGTGTTCCAAGGGAAAAACATCCATACGAATGGAGATAGAACCAAGAAAAAATATAAACATACTTGGCTCCGATCGAGTCCATCGTGCAGATGAAAAATGGAGATAGAACCAAGAAAAAATATAAACATACTTGGCTCCGATCGAGTCCATCGTGCAGATGAAAGGCTTGTCATCGTCTCCCAAGCCAGCAATCACAGGTTGGCATAAGTAAGGACCAAACCTGAAATGAAGCAACCAATCTGATTATCTTTCTAAATCACGAATTCAGAGAGACATACTAAGCAAATCAGTCCTAACCACAATCGAAATTAAGAATCAGAGGCTGTATCTTAAACAACAGGTAACTAAGAACGCAAATCGACATGATAAAATAGCCATCTACACAAGTAAACAAAAGATATGAACTGACCTTTTCTCGTAAAGCATAGCTGAGACGAGACTGGCGAAAGTTTCAGGCTTCATGTTTCTCTCTTCTCGAAGCTTGTAAAGCTTATGACGAAAAACCAGGCGCTGGTACCTTCAACACCCAAGAGAAAAAACCTACTGTCAATTTACTTCCAAAAATGTAAAACAAAACCAAAAATGGAACGTCAAGAAGCTTTACAGTGTTTGGACATCAGTGGCGAGACCAGAAAGGCCGATGAAAACACGATCGTGGATCTTAGAGATTCTCTGGAAATCAGTAGCGATAGTCTGTAGCTGCACACCGAATCTCCGATCACTGGCGATAGCAAAACAGTTCTTACCTACCATAGCCACAACAGCACTTCCATTGTACTCGAAAATCTACATCGCCAGAGATATCGAACAATCCATCATTAAGTCAGTAATAAATCATTGATGCCTTAAGATCTCTGAAATTCAAATTAAGAAAACAAAAAAACCGGGAATGTTCAACTTACCGACATCGAAACTTAGGGATTACAGAGAAGAATTTGGAGTTTTTTTTTTTCCGAACGGAGAAGAAAGATGGAGAGGAGAAAGAGAGTACTGAGTAAAGTCGACGGTGGCTTGGAGGAAAATCCAAGACGGACTATCCTTCAATATAATTGTTTGGGCCTTACTTTATTGGGATTCAGTAATAAAATTAAATCAAAATGGGCCTCTATTGGGCTTCTTTCATATTGGTCAACGAAACTTAGATTTCGAAGTCAGAACTTCTTGTTCACAGAGAAGGTTAGGTCGTCTTGTAGGATGTGTAAGTATGGAGTCCAAGGCAATGGCGAAATGAAAAAGGTTTGATCTTTGTTGTATGACTCAAGAGCTGAAAATTGTAGCGAGTAGCGACTCAAAGAAGGGAAAAGAGGGAGATATAGCAATTCTTTAACTTAAGGCTCTTGCTTTGATTCGATTGACTCGCCAGACCTCTATCTCCATCCGCAAGTATGCCACCTTCTGAAGGTAAAAACAGAGTTTCTCATCTTTATCTCCCTCAAAATCAAAATTTGAATTGAGATTCGACTTACCCACATAGATCGTCTCATCTTTATCTCCCTCAAAATCAAAATTTGAATTGAGATTCGACTTACCCACATAGATCGTGTAGGCAATCTCGATTATGCAAGAATTTGTATGCCTTGAGAATTACCCTTTTTTTTCAATTGCATCGTAGATAGAAGAGGCAAATGGAAAAGGCGGAAGCGAGGGAGGAAACCAAAACAAGAGGAAGAAGATGTGGACGAAGAAGAAGAAGAGAATAACAACAACGACGAAATAGATGACGTGGATAATGCTGATGAGATTCACCAAAATGGCAGCTCAATTCCCAATTCAGGGATTGGTTTTACCGAGCTAGTTGAAGATTCCGGTTCTCGCATTTGCGATTTCCCCTCAGTGGTTAAGCGCATGGTGATCAGGCCACATTCGTCTATAACGGCTGTTGTGGCAGCTGAGAGAGCTGGTCTGATTGGGGAGAGTAATAAAGGGCATGATTTGATTCCTGCTCTGGAGAATATCTCATTTGGACAATTGCAGGCATTATCTACTGTACCTGCTGATTCTCTGTCCTTTGATCTTGAGAGAAGTGATGGAGTGTCTCCTGCGTATGTTATCTCTCCACCATCTATTATGAAAGGAGAAGGTGTTGTTAAACGATTTGGGGATGTGGTTCATATCTTGCCTATGCATTCAGGTTTGTTTGCATATCTTGCCTATGCATTCAGGTTTGTTTGTTCTTATCCTTCAATTCATGAGTTTGCATATAAATTGAAATGCAAGTATTAACTATGTCATAGTGAGGCTTTATCCGGTATCAGCTTCATAGTGAGGCTTTATCCGGTATCAGCTTTTGCTGGTTGCTACTAGTACTGCAGTAGATATTCTTGTGATTGGTTTGAATCTTATAAGGCTGTCAAGAATTTATCATACATGTGATTTTGTTATTTAGTTTTCTCTATGGATTCTTATGCTAGTGTAAGTTCTTGTATTCCTTTTATCTAGTGCCTGGTTTTTACTTTATATTTCTCTGAAGCAACTCCATTTCATATTTAGATGTTTTCTCTATGTTCTGTGTGATGGTATGGGAGAAGATTGAGAACCTTTTCAAATGATCTCTGTTAAACTAGAATTATAATATCTGCTGTCTGTGAGTAGTCCTAGTGTCTTATATCAGTATTGCATCTCTAATGGATTAGTCTAGTGATGTCATTCTAAATTTCGCTTGAGCAATGTTCCTGTAGCATGTGGTTCAAATGAGGTCTGATTTTCCTAGTAGTCTATTGTTGTTTCTGATATGTGATGCTCCAATTAGTTCTTCTGTTTTTGCTATTACATTTGAGCAGATTGGTTTGCACCTAACACAGTGGATCGGCTTGAAAGGCAAGTGGTGCCACAATTCTTCTCTGGAAAATCGCCAAATCATACACAACACAGTGGATCGGCTTGAAAGGCAAGTGGTGCCACAATTCTTCTCTGGAAAATCGCCAAATCATACACCCAAAAGTTATATGGAATTCAGGAACGCCATTGTTTCAAAATATATGGAAAACCCTGAAAAGACACTGACGATTCCTGATTGCGAGGGATTGGTAGATGGTGTTGACATTGAAGTTTTTGCTCGAGTTTTCCGTTTTCTTGATCACTGGGGAATAATTAACTACTGCGCCACTACCGAATCACAGCCTGGGACTTCTAGAGATGTATCAGATGTTTGGGAAGATACAAATGGTGAGGTCCATGTGCCGTCTACTGCTTTAAAATCTATTGATAGTTTGATCAAATTTGACAAGCCCAAATGTAGACACAAGGGGGCTAAAGTCTATTCGTCTTTGTCAAGTTTGGATGATGACCCTGACTTGGACATCAGACTTCGTGAACACCTATGCGATAATCATTGCAGCCATTGTTCTCGACCACTTACCACTGTGTACTTCCAATCACAAAAGAAGGTTCCTAGCCTGCATTCCCTACCTTTTGCTCTTTGTATATCATCATCAGTTTTTTTTCAAGCCAGCAGATGTAAAAACACACCAAACCTTATCATACTTACTGTTTCGAGTATTGGAGCACATTAAACTAACGGGTCATTGTGTTACTTTACAGGGGGATATACTCATATGCGCTGATTGTTTTCAGAATGGAAGATTTGTTATTGGACATTCTTGTCTTGACTTTGTAAAAATGGATCCAACCAAAAAATATGGAAGATTTGTTATTGGACATTCTTGTCTTGACTTTGTAAAAATGGATCCAACCAAAAAATTTGATATATTCTGACACTGAGATCAAGCTTCCTTTTGTGAAGTCTCCGAATCCCGTTATGGCATTGGTTTGTGAAGCTTCCTTTTGTGAAGTCTCCGAATCCCGTTATGGCATTGGTTTGTGAAATCTTTTCGCTGCAAATTTCAGATGCTCTTATTACCCTTATGATCTCACCAGTTAGAGATATTTGATCCGTGAATCGATTGATCTGTGACTTATTGTCTATGTTATGTGGAAAAATAGTCCTGATACCAAAACATTTTAGGTTGCATTTTTGGCATCAGCTGTTGGACCTCGAGTTGCTGCGTCCTGTGCCCATGCTTCCCTCATGGTTTTATCTGAGGATGATAGGTTAGTGTAGTATTAGTTCAGTTTAATAAATACTATGGACTATACCAACATTTCTTAATCTATCAAGGATGAAACCCGAGGGAGTTCATGGGAAAGAAGCTAGAGAAAATCAGCAGCAAGATAATGGAACAGAACAACAAACTCCACTGCCACAGGATAAGATTTTGCCAGCATTTAGAGGGGGTCTATCAGCTGCAGCAACAAAAGCAAAATTGTTTGCCGATCATGAGGAACGGGAAATCCAAAGACTTACTGCAAATATCGTAAATCATCAGGTAAAATACCAGAACCATTTACCAATGATGACTTATATAGTTACTGATATGATTTACCCCGCAGCTGAAGAGGATGGAGCTGAAGTTAAAGTTCTGACACTGAGATCAAGCTTCCTTTTGTGAAGTCTCCGAATCCCGTTATGGCATTGGTTTGTGAACTCTTTTCGCTGCAAATTTCAGATGCTCTTATTACCCTTATGATCTCACCAGTTAGAGATATTTGATCCATGAATCGATTGATCTGTGAATTATTGTCTATTTTATGTGGAAAAATAGTCCTGATACCAAAACATTTTAGGTTGCATTTTTGGCATCAGCTGTTGGACCTCGAGTTGCTGCGTCCTGTGCCCATGCTTCCCTCATGGTTTTATCTGAGGATGATAGGTTAGTGTAGTATTAGTTCAGTTTAATAAATACTATGGACTATACCAACATTTCTTAATCTATCAAGGATGAAACCCGAGGGAGTTCATGGGAAAGAAGCTAGAGAAAATCAGCAGCAAGATAACGGAACAGAACAACAAACTCCACTGCCACAGGATAAGATTTTGCCAGCATTTAGAGCGGGTCTATCAGCTGCAGCAACAAAAGCAAAATTGTTTGCCGATCATGAGGAACGGGAAATCCAAAGACTTACTGCAAATATCGTAAATCATCAGGTAAAATACGAGAACCATTTACCGATGATGACTTATATAGTTACTGATATGATTTACCCCGCAGCTGAAGAGGATGGAGCTGAAGTTAAAGGTTGTTGTAAGTTAGTGTCTTGTAGTATCAAATCATCTGAGCCATGATATAGACAAATTTGTTCTTGCAACAATGAAAGCTCAACCTTTTTATTTTATTTTTTTGACTATTACAATAATAATAATATTCTAAATAGTCTGCATAATAACATGGCTTGCTTGACAAGAAAAAACAAAAAAAAAGAGAGACTTAACCTAGGCGAGAACGATCCATCATAGAAAGGGTTTTTTTCTCATAAGAGCTCAAATCTGACTCAATTCGTTTCATACGCGAGCTCCGGCGAGAAGAAACTGAAGAATTCGATGAACCTCTCGAAGAAACCGATCCCGAACTTGAATTTTCCGATTCCGATTCACGGAAATTGTAAGACTCCGATGACGATGACGATGATGATTCCTGAGCTGTTTTTTTCAATTCGCCACTCTTACTCTTCTTCATCCCAAAAAACGACTTGGGAAAAAGCTTAGGCAAAACACCTCCATGAGCACGAGGTGTAGAAGATTTGAAATATGGAGTCGGAGGTCCTGAAGAGTGATGAGATTCAGAATCTGGAGATGGCTTGAAAGACGGAGGAGGAGCGAAGGGAGAAACTGGTCGGCTTTTGTACTCAGAGATTACAGAAGACAAATTAGGCGGCGGCAAAACACCTCCGTGAGCACGAGGTGTAGAAGATCTGAAATATGGAGACGGAGGTCCTGAAGAGTGAGATTCAGAATCTGGAGATGGCTTGAATGAAGGAGGAGGAGCGAAGGGAGAAACTGGTCGACTTATGTACTCAGAAGAAGAAGACGATGAAGACGACGGAGATGACGGTTTAGACGGCGGAGATGGTTTAAATTTGAGAGGAGTTAGTTTCTTAGGAGGTTGAAGAAGAGTACGATCATCACCGGGTCGGATTTTAGGTACACCGGGTCGAATTTCCCACTTAAAAGGTACAGCTCCGGGTTTTTTGAATGAAGCATCATCATCATCTACCACCATTGAGCTCCCAAGCAAAAACAAAAAAACAAAAACAAAAATCAAAAATAATAAAAATTTGTAAAGCAACAATTAGTTTTTTTTTTAAGAGAATAAAACTACTTATAGTTTTGATATTATTAGTTTTTAAAAACTTATTATTGTTTTTTTGTTTACAAAAAGATTCAACAAATTTGTATATGTAAATCCGGAAATTTCCTTTTTATATTGATATGGATAATCTTTGTAATTAATATAGTTGTATTTTGTTACATTTTAAAAGGATTTTATACAAAAGAAAAAAGTATATAAAATCTAATTTATCTGTCTTTTACCTTTTTGTCATATTTAATTTACATTAAGGGAAAGTTTATGAAGATAAAATTTAATTTAGATGGATATGGGTATTAAAAAAAGGAAAAATCCGTAAAAAAAAGTAGATTTTTTAATTTCCTTTTTTTTTATCCTTGATTTGGATTATAAGATTCTTATAAAATTTTAGAAAGAAAATTAATATCTGATATGGTTGTAAAAAAAATTAAGCTGTATTTTCTACTTAATTAAGCTTTTTTTTTTAAAAAAAAATATTTTATATTTTTTGCAGCTTATGTTTTAATGTTTTTTTAAAATTGTATTGTCAAACATAAATTTAACAAAGTAATTTTGTAAAGAAAAAATAAAAATAACCGGAACCTCTAGTTCTGGTGGTAAAGGAGCCTCAGCTCCCGCCATCACGATTTCGAGCTCCGGCTACTGCGGAATTCACATACGGACTGTAATGTTCCAGGAGCCTACACGTGGAGAGCTAGTTGGCCGCCCACGTGGCTAGTCCGTACAATCCGATAGCTAACACGTGGACCCCTGCTCTGTCGGCGAGTGATTGGAGACCTGGGTTATAAAAAAAAGAAAAAAAAGAAAAAGAAAAATAAAAGTTAATGATTAGTTAAATAGTTTTGAGGAAAACATGTAATGGACCAAAAAAAAAAAGAAAAAGAAAAATAAAAGTTAATGATTAGTTAAATAGTTTTGAGGAAAACATGTAATGGACCAAAACTTAAACACATTCATCTACGGCCCATTAGAAATAACATGGCCCAATAAGATTAGGTATTAAACAGCCACCACGAAAACTATTTTTCATCAAGTATCCAGTGTACTGAATCACGAGATTTCGTTGGGTTTAAGGAACAAAGACATGATTCATTGGGAGTTGGTGATGTTCAGAGTCGGATTGATGCTGGCCAAAGTCGTTTGGATGATGGACAAAGCAGTAACTATCAGTTTGACTTCAGCCGCTCGTCTAGAGGTTCTTCTGGTGTTGGGATTTATCGTAGTGTAGATGTTAGGTCCAGGTCTAGAGATGAGGTTCGTGGTCTTGGATATGGTAGAAATGAATCTGGAGGTACTAGGATAGAAGGGAACTATCCAGACCGTGGTCAAGGAAAATCAGAGTCCCATAGATATTTTAGAGATTTGGATGGAAATAGGGTTTCATCTCCTAGTGTTGGTTATGGAAGTGAACGAAGTCGTGATATGAATAGGTCATCAGCAAGTCATGAAGGTGCTAGGAACCAGAGGTGGGATGAAGCTCGTAATGGAGGGAGGACTCCGTATACCCGGAGAAGGGATAATGATTGTCAGTCTCAGAGAGAAAAGTATTTTGATCGTGGAAGGAGAGAGGAGAGCAAGGAGTCGAATAGAACACCCCCCAGGAAACAAATGCAGAAAAAGAGTGCTCTGCTAAGGCTTGAAGATCCAAGATCCTATCAAAACAGTAGGAAAAATGATAGGTCTCAGCAGCATAATCATCATAATGGCAAAAAGTTTAACTCTAACTCGTATAGGGGTAAAGAACACATGGATCATTCTGATCGGGGACAGTTGGAGAAGCAAAGGGGGGAATCTCCAGTGGATCTTGATGTTTCATTTAAATCGAATGTTCTGGTAGCTAAGCCTGTACCATCACCTACAAGTGCAGACACCCGTTCCGGAGCATCTGGGACACCTAGGTCTAGTAAAACTAGAAGAACAATGCTTTCCGATAAAAATGAGAAAGCTTCAGTAACTGAAGTACATAGACATATGAAAACCCATTTATCACATGAGGCATTGGGGTCTGAGGTCTTCAGACAGTCTACAAGGCCAACTCTGGCATCTAAAATTGAAAAAGAACCTGCCAGTGATTCTGTGGGTAAGCTGAACAAGGACATATTTGTCGATGGTGTCGTTCAGGGCAGCAAAGTCAAAAGTTCTGATACAGGTCCTGCAGCTTCATCTCATGGTAGTGAAGCAAAACTTCGTAGTGTTATACATGCTTCAGAAAAGATCTCTAGTTTTTGTGAGACTTCGGAAGAGGCCAAGGATGAAATTAATGTCAAATGTGTTAGCAATTTGGATGTTTACTCCTCTGAGGAGGATGTTATTGATGGAAGCCAAAGTATACTGAAGTCTCATGAAGATGTGTTGGACAGAACGAGCACTGGTTGTGATGCGGGCGACGCCCTTATGCCGAAGGTCATGGAGAAGGATGAAACCGTGAAGGAAAAGACAAAAATTAGTACGTCTCCTGTTAAAATGCCTGTGTCATTGCCAACAGCCGGTGAAGTTTCTGGGTGTTCGGAAGGAGGAATTCATTTTTCTGGTAAGCCAATGCATATTGTTGGGTCTCAACGTTGTGAAGATGAAGACATGAATTGTATACCTTCAAAGAATTTACCATTGATGGATCTAAACACTGCATATGAAGAAAGGAACTCCATTGATTCATCTGTTGGACCTTTGGATTATGGAGGAAAGGATTTTCAGAAGCCATCTCTAGATGCATCCTTGATACTTTACAAGAGAAAATCTTGACCACCCATGAGTTAACCCAGCCAGGTAGTTCTTTAGCGCGAATGTGATTTAGTTATGAAGCCAAATGGTGATATAATAAAGAAGCCGACTTATGTAACTTCTGATACTGGCTCTCAAGAAAAGGACTCACTGAACAGTGCTAAGATTGATATATTTGATGGTGAAGCATTGTCATCTAATGGAGAAGAAATTCATGTTGCTGCTATGGTTGATGAAACTAACAGAGTTAAAGAGAGTCAAAAAGAAGATGGTCTTAATACTTTACCAGAGCAAATCATGACCTCCCATGAGTTAACCCAACCAGGTAGTTTTTTAGCGCATTGTGATTCGGGTATGAAGCCCAATGGTGGTCTAACAAGGAAGCCGACTGATGTAACTTCTGATACTGGCTTTCAAGAAAAAGACTCACTGATGAGCGCTAAGACTGATATATTTGATGGTGAAGCGTTGTCATCTGATGGAAAAGTTTCTGAAACTGAAATTACTGGTGATTCAGGTATTCGTGTGTCCAAAACATACTCACATGCAGATGTTAAAATTGCATCGACCCATGTTAAAGATCCACTGGTCATTGTGCTACCTCGGGCTTTGCAGAGTAAGACATCTATGAGTTCCAAGTCTGAAACAGAAAAGAGGAAAAGAAAATCCAGTTACTCTACTCAGAAAACTTATCCAAGTCCCCTGCCTTGTGTGTCTGACACTAAGAAAGATGATAACCCCCCAGTTAATATCACAAAGAATCACACTTGGCATCGAGTCTCAGATACTCCTCCCTCTTCTTTTGTAGCTGCCAAGCCTTTGTCATTTACTTTGTCTACACGACAGAAGTTTCCCAAAGTGACTGCCCAATCGAATAGTTACGTACGTAAAGGGAATAGTCTTCTACGAAAACCCTCGCATGATTCTCCTGGTATCGCACTTGGAATGCCTCCATTGCCTATCCCGTCGAACCATCTTAAGGTCAAAGACAAAAACACGGAATCTTCCAGTATGGTTGATGTAGATAACGGTCAAAGACAAAAACACGGAATCTTCCAGTATGGTTGATGTAGATAACGTTTCATCTCTTGTTAAAACAGGAGATATACCTAATCTTGAGCGGCAGACAAAGACTCCCTCAGACAGCAGCATTTCCAAAGTATCAAATGCCATAGCTACTTCTTCAGGAAACTGTGCGTTATCTCACAGACTGGATCACCTCACTACTAGTTTGCCTGAGTCTATAGTTTGCCTGAGTCTATCATGGTTTCTGCTACATCCGGAGAAGCTAGTTTTCCACATTCTGTAGGGGATACGATCAAGACATCTGACCCACTAATTCAGACTAGTTACACTTCAGATTGCCAGCAGAAGAGGAATCCGCCTAACTTGGATTCTTCAAATTTGAAGAGAACGGTGTATGTCAAGAGAAAGGCAAATCAGTTGGTTTCAGCTTCAGAAATTAATGATGTGAGTAAGAACCAGATAGCCCCCTCTGATAGCTACTTCAAGAGAAGTAAAAATCAGCTAGTAAGAAATCCAGAGAGCCGTGTCAATGAGTCAAATTCCTTACCTGATGATGTATTAGATACACGATCAGCTGCAAACATGGTCTCACAAAAATCATCTAGCACAACACTCTCCGACGCTGGTATGTACAACGAAGTAAATATCTTTT
>CM071717.1:50589650-50608028 GCA_036630335.1 Physaria fendleri | reverse complement strand
AAGATAGCCTGTGAAAGCTGTAACTTTCAATAACACAAAGGAGAAGAAAGCTTCAAGTTGTAGCCTCCATCGCAGTGATAGACTTTAGATACCTGTATTTGATTTAGTGCACTCAGTGGCGGATGCAAAGCTTAGGTTGTGGGGGCATATTGCCCCCCCCAGTGAATTTAGTTTTTCTAATAATTTCCTTTATATATTTTAATGATTTGAGCTTTTTTACCAATAATTTTACATTTTGCCCCCACAATTTTGAGTAAAATTGAATTATTGCACCCATTAATTTTTTTATCCTACATCCGCCCCTGAGTGCACTTATATGCTTGATATGCTTGATAGATAGAGATCAATGAACTCATCTCCCTCGTTGCAGATTTCTTGGATTCTCACGGAACAAATCCTATAGTCCATCATCATGAACCCAACAAACATATTTTCTGCTAGTTTACCAAATATCCGATTTCTTTACCAAAAATATTGTAAGTTAGACTTTTTTAGAACTTTATATTAAACATGCATAACGTTCTAAAATTTTATGTTATTCTTTTTTAAAAAAAAACACTCTTGGAATTTTTCAGAATACCATATCATTTTTAAGACTCAATGGTTTGGGATAAGTCATGGATTCAAGAGAAGTATAAGTCATGGATTCAAGAGAAGTTGGAAGAAAATCATGACATAAAAAATAGGGTTAATAGATGTATTTCTCTGCCCAATTGCTTCCTCGAGATATATAAACTAAATAGTCCAAATTTTGATATTTAAAAACTCAATTTCATCCTCAAAGTACATACAAAATGGGGAGAGTTGTTGTTTTACACCAAATCCACTTGCATGCACAAATTACGTTAAAAATACAACACTATCGAAACAAAGTTGACTACATGATGTTAGCTAGTAAATTCACTCACTTATTTTAGTGGATTAAACGCAAGATCAAACCAGCCAATTTTACTTAATAACAAGTTCATGAATCTTTATCAACCTAAACGTCTCTTAAAGCCTAATCCCTAAAAAGTATATATAAAAATATGGAGTTTAATGCATACAAATATGGAGTTTAATCAAAGCTATAATGCAAATTCCTGGATCGTTAAAAAGTTGTTTAAGTTAAAGGAAACAGCTAGATGGTTTCACCGGATGGAGGTAGTTTCAGGTAACAATACTTTCTTTTGGTATGATTACTGGCAGGAGCAAGGGCCATTGTATGAGAAGTATGGAGCGAGAGGAGTAATTGAGCTGGGGGTTTCTCTAAAAGCTACTGTCAAAGAAGCATGTGGACAAATAAGACAGAGAAGACATAGAAATAAGGGATATGCAGAGATACAAGGAGAACTTAGTAAGATGGAAAATAATCTGATTCAGGGAGGAAGAGATATTCATAAGTGGAAGAGAAGTGGGGATATACTTTCAGAAAACTTTAATACGAGAGATACTTGGAGGCTAATTCGAGAAAGGAAGATAAAGGTGGAATGGGCAAGAAGTGTATGGTTCAAGGGAGCAACCCCAAAACATGCTTTTATACATTGGATGGCAAATTTGAATCAACTTGCAACAAAGGACAGAATGAAGAAATGGAATAATAGAAGCAACTCAAAATGTATCTTCTGTGCAAGGGATGATGAAACAAGGAATCACTTATTTCTAAAGTGCCAATATTCGGCTACCACATGGAGAATATTAATGATGAAATTTATGGGGAGAGATTTTGTTCTAGATTGGGAAGACTTACATGTAGTCTGGAAACGCTATGAGAAGGACAAAGAAAGAAGCTTTCTATACCATTATGCTTTACAGACCACCATATATAACATATGGTTAGAAAGAAATAGGAGGACTCATGGCATGGTGGGGAAAAATGAGGAGGTACTTGCTTCAATGATAAGAAGAGTTATCAAGAATAGGTTACTGGCGGATAGGGAGACTGGAAGTAAATTGGGAGTTAACACAATATCAAGAATAGGTTACTGGCGGATAGGGAGACTGGAAGTAAATTGGGAGTTAACACAATGATCACGTGGTTAACCTTGGAGTAATGTTTAAAAGGAAGTGGATTTGTTGAGAAGAGAAGTGCAGGGAGAACCGTATGAAAGGAAGGAGGGAAATAATTGTGAATCAAAATAGATTTCAATTAATAGTAGTTGAGTTGATGTTAAAATGGAGTACAAAAATGTACTAAAAAAAAGTTTTTTTGAATAAAATTTAACCTTAATTCAAAAAAAAAAATATGGAGTTTAATGCATACAAATATGGAAGTTTTGGAAGCCGCCTCACCCCTCACGTCACCTTGCACCACTAATCGTTCTCTTAGTAGCCCACTATCATTCTTTTAGCAGCCCACTATTGTCATATCTAAACACTTTGTTATCAATTTTCAGGGGTGTGATACGTCTGTATTGTTGGATGGAACCGATAGTGAGAAACTAGCCATCCCAAACATTAATTCTGCAAGAGGATTTGAAAGTGATTGATACTATAAAAGCCGCAGTTGAAGAAGCATGTCCTGGTGTTGTTTCTTGTGCTGATATCCTCACTTTAGCAGCTCGTGACTCAGTTTTCTTGGTAAGTCTTTTTATTCCACTTATTGGTATTTCTATTCAAAAATTATGGCCTAATTAATGCATGTTTTAATGTGTAGAGTGGAGGACCTATATGGAGAGTAGCATTAGGAAGAAAAGATGGATTAGTGGCAAATCAAAGCAGTGCAAACAATCTCCCATCTCCTTTTGAACCTTTAAACGATATCATCTCCAAGTTTATTAGTGGCAAATCAAAGCAGTGCAAACAATCTCCCATCTCCTTTTGAACCTTTAAACGATATCATCTCCAAGTTTGAAGTTCTAGGCCTTAACATCACCCACGTTGTAGCTTTATCTGGAGCTCATACTTTCGGACAAGCAAAGTGTGATGTCTTTAGCAACAGACTGTTCAATTTTAACAGCACGGGAAGTCCAGATGCAACACTTGAGACATCGCATTTGTCTAATCTCCAAACTGTTTGTCCTGTCGGAGGAAATGGAAACGTAACAGCACCTCTTGATAGGAACTCTACGGACGCATTTGATAACAATTATTTCAAGAACCTACTCGAAGGAAAAGGTCTTTTGAGCTCTGATCAGATTCTGTTCTCGAGTGACTTGGCTGTGAACACAACGAAGAGACTAGTGGAGGCTTATAGTCAGAGCCAGAACTTGTTTTTTAGAGACTTTACTTGTTCGATGATCAGGATGGGTAATATTTTGAATGGAGCTAGTGGAGAGGTCAGGAAGAACTGCAGCGTTATTAATAGTTAACTAGTCTCTTAAGTAGTATTTTCTCTGTTTTATGTAATGTTTGTGAGTTTATCAATCTATAGTGTGTATCAGAATGATCACGTGTACAACCGTCTCACCCAATTACAATACACGCGTCCCTTAATCTGACGGCTGTTACTCACTTAAATCGGTGGCATGATCTTAATAAATAAACAATTATATTTTCATTTTTTTTTTCCAAGGCGCGTCGGAATGAATTATAGCGAAGACAGTTATGGCTGTTCTTATAATTTCATTATGTCTATGGTGGTTTTTATAAGGTTTTTACTCTCTATGGCTTATCCCATAATAAACTCTATAAATAATAAGTGCGGTAATCTATCTATCTATTACCCTATTAAAATTCAAGTACAATTTTAGGATTATTCCAGTAGTCAAACACGACATTTCTAAACCCGAAACCAAACATAAAAAACATTAAATAATTTATTTAATACAAATAAATATATTGATATCGAATTTATTGAGCCTATTGATTTATGGCAAATATTGATAATGTTAAACAGATTAGATTTAATACCGAATATTAATCCATTAATACATTCCATGTTTGGGTGATCAATCTCTTTAGTCCGGTAATACATCAGAAAAATATCAAATAATTCTTTGGATTATTCACATCGGGTTGTTTGACAGAAAAAATCGTATTCGAATTAGTTCGAAACCGGTTTATGCGGATTATTTATAAAAAATCCGAAAAAGATTTTTTTAAAAAAAAATAAGTCAAACATTATTTGGGTTTCTCTTTTGGTCTTCATAATTAATTAATAAAGAAAATTTACATGGTTGGACCAACAAAGCCCATATGAATCTTGGTTAAAAAAGATATCCTTTTTTCATAGTCTCACATCGGTAGATTGAGAGATTTTCATTGTTCGAGTTGATTATAATATAGATATATATCGTTCATAACCATACAAAGCAGAATATTTTGGTTTGATCAGGTTCTGAATTCCAAACCGAAATATGATTGAAATTATTTTTAATTCCGATTGGTTTTCTTACTCATTATGATTCGGTTTCGGTCGAGTGGTTATCAGGTCGATCGGGTTCGAGTTAGGGTTAATCAATTTAATTTGAATGTCAAGGAATATTTTCAATACTATATACATGGTCGGATCTTCTAATTGTTTAACCATTACTATTTACATGGTTGAATCTTCTTATTTTTTAACCATTAAAGATTTGCGACCATACAAAACATCTTTAAAAATTCAAGTGAAAGTTCTACATTTATAGAGGACATCACACAAAAATAATATTTATGTCTTATAGGATCGAAGAACTATGAACTATAAAAAAACATTTATGGTGGTTTCACATAATATTCATCTTAATACAGCCTGAGTTTTTAAACTCTACATATTTTTAAAAGTCTAAAATTGTGAGTGATTCTCAATATCTCTTACTAACAATATTTCTCCTAATTTTAGCTCATCAAGTTAATCCAAATATTTTGATAGGTGAGTTGTTATACCTGAGTTATTTTTATATTTTTTATTGAATTAATTAATATTACCATCTTATTTTCAATGTATATTTTGTTTTTAGATGTTAAGGGTGAATTTGTCAATATCGGTTGTGTGGAAGAACTTGAGTCTCAGAATAAACCGGTCAAGAATATTGATTTATAAATAAAGGATGAAAAATATGAACTTTGTCAATATATGTAACTAAAGTTTATTCCCATCTATATATATAACTGGTTCTGTTTGCGTCTCCGTTGCTCTAACGAAAGTCTCTCTCTTTCTGAAAACTCTAAATTCAAAACCACCAGAATAAGTAGACAAAGTAGTAGTGCTTACGGATTAACAAAAGAAGAAGATGAATCAAAAGCAATATGAAACCTTTCGAGCTTTAGATCCTTATTCCTTCGAGATGTTCCTGTTTGCCCAAAATTGAGACTCTTCATAGTTACAAATGGCTGAAACTGAAGACTACAACATGAGCTGCATTGCGACAAGACGCCGAAATTGCCGCTTAAACTAGACGCGAGATTCATGTTCTTAGGAGAACAACAAATCCGAAAAGTAGAGACTTTAGGTTTTCCGATCAAAACCCTGATAACATTATTACAAAGTAAAGATTTTTAATTTTCCTTCTTCAGATTGTGTGTCTTCTCGTGGTTCTTAAGGCTGGAGGACAGAGCATCTTTCATTTATCTTTCATTTCATATCTTTCATCTTCTTCAGAACTTGAGTCTCAGAATAAACACGTAAAGAATATTGATTTATAATTAAAGGTTGAAAAATATGAACTTTGTCAATATATGTAACTAAAGTTTATTCCCATCTATATATATAATATATCTCATATTTTTTTTTTGTAGTATTATTTATTATATATTTAAACGTAGTATTACTTTCACTAAAAATTTGGTATTAAATCTTATTTATTTATTTATTTTTTGTCACGATAACTCTTAAAATTATTTTTATGTTTTTGTAAAGTTTTTGTAGATGCTAATTTTTTTAGTTCCTTTTATACATTTGGGATTGCAACGTAATTTGAAACTATCATTTATAAATTTATTTTTGAAACATTTCTAATTCTCAATTCAATTTTCCTAAATCAATATTTCAAACATCTAAACAGAATATTTCATTTATAATAAATCTATCTATATATCTATCTATATATTAAAATTGAAGACATTTTTTTGTGCCTATTCCAGTAGCCAAACAAAGAAATTTATAACCAAATATCCAAACATCTATTTATCTTCTATCTATATATCTATATATTAAAATTGAAGACACTTTTTGTGCCTATTCTAGTAGCCAAACAAAAAGAAATTTATAACCAAATATCCAAACATCTATTTATCTTCTATCTATATATCTATATATTAAAATTGAAGACACTTTTTGTGCCTATTCTAGTAGCCAAACAAAGAAACTTATAACCAAGTATCCTAACAATCAAAAACTCATTTAATTCTCAATTTAATTTTTCAAAATCAACATTTAAATTTTTCCTAAATCAACATTTAACCAAGTATCCTAACATCCAAAAAGAATATTTCATTTATAATATATTCGTATTAAATTAAATCTTATATAATATATTCGTATTAAATTAAATCTTATATACCAAATTTTAAAATTGATATTTTACAAAATATTTGGCTGAGATCTGTATAATATTTAAGAAATGCGAATTAATAAATTATTCATTTTGCAAAATGTGATTAATAAATTATATTTATTAGAAAATTAACATTTTCACATTTATTTCAATTAGTCTTGGATATTCGATTTACTCGGATTATTCGGATCCGGTTGTTCGACATAAAAAAATTAAATCCGAATTAGTTCGAATAAAGATCGGTTCGGTTTGGTTCAGAATCGTTTTATTCAAATTATTTATGTAGTTTTGGTTAATAATAAACTTAAGTGGTTTTTCAAAAAAGAAAAATATTTTACCTTTCTCCTGACTAGGCCGACTAGCAATAGCATGGTTGTTGAAAATGGTACAATTAGGCTGTGTTTCATATATGAAAGTGTAAAACCAGTAGGTTACCAAACTGAGACATTTACGTAAAAATGTGGAACATCAGTGAAAAAAAAAAATTGACGTCTATATATTAACACAAGTGCATACACGTAAAATACATTTCACCAAATTGGTTACTAATGAAGTTATTATTATTCGATAATCACATTTTTCCCATATCCTTTCCAATCACGAGGTCCATACATGATTATAATCCATAACATATTCATTACAAAAATACATCAAAAAGGAACCATTGGTTATAAGATCCCAAAAATATCTGAAAACTCTAATCGAAAAGAATTATTCATCCCCATCGACCGAAGCAGTAAGTTTTTCAATTTTTTTAAGATATATAGTATTATGTAAATATTAATATTTTTTTTTAAAAAAAAAATCAATTGTAATAAAAGGACAAGGGTGGTGGTAACAAAGCATCGGTGTCTTGCTGGTTAAGTGGTTTCTTAATATTCAAAGTGGTAAAGACTCGGCTCATTCCATCGAACACATCCACTGACTCACCACTCAATCTTTTCCCAAGTCCAATCCCTCCTTCAACCTCTTTGTGCAACCCCTTGTCGTAAATGTCATCGAGACAAGACGAATGAGAAGTGAAGATTGAAGTCATCTTCTTCTTACATGTGAAGTAGTTATCAGCCATGCTTGATATGTTTTCCCCCGCAGCTTTCCAGAAATCAGCAAAGTCTTCTAAAGCGTTGTTTAGCTGTTTTTCGCATCCGGTGATGCAATTTGTGGCAAAGGCATTTCCTTGGTATTTAGGTTTGATTCCAGCTAGGAAACTCAAACCCTTTCTAATGGATTTTTCTGCGGCCGTGGCTAAATGACGGACCAAAACGCCAGGATCATCGCTTGGGACGTTTCTAAGAGTAATTTCACAGAGTTTTTTGTCTTGGACAACACTGCAGATGGAATCCACGGCTTTTTGGTGTTCTGGTGTTACGGCCTCACGTTTTGTTGGGACTTCAAATGCGGTTGCGGAGAAGGCAATGCATAGGATCAGAAAGGCGGCTTTTATTGGAGTGTTCATTTTTGTTTTCTTTTTTTCTTTTGGACGTTGGACTGGAAAGGAATCGATAGAGACAAAAGAAGTTGAAAGGTTATGCATCTATATATATAAAGATTTATATGGTTTTGTCTAAATATTGATGTTTTGGTTTTTGTGGTTTTGACTATTTTTTCATAAAATGAATGGATGATAAAGAGTTAATTGTGGCGATTGTTATCTGTGGACATGACATGATCCTCTCTTTCAATTTTTGGGACCGATAGGTCCGATACACATTCTATTCTTTGTCAAGATATTATAAGACAACTTATATCAGAAAACTTTAATTAACAAAATATGTAAAACCTATATTTCTTGTTAGTTAAGCAGTAAACAAGAATCCCGAGTTTTTTTTTTAACGAAAAACAAGTAAAAGTAACATTAGGGGTATGCACATTAAGTTGTGAACTTGTGATTGGTATGTCATATCAGGAGGTTGATTAGAGAGAGATGATTAAAGTCAGCAATTTTGACAAAATCGTATTCAAGAGTAGCCTATTTCTGGATTTAGTGAATGTCACGGCTGGTGAATGATGTGAGTGTGAGGTTTTGCTTCTTTTTTGTTTGTTTTTCTTGATGGTTTATCCTGATTGTGGCCATGCTTTTGGTGCTTTAGAAGAATTGAAACTACTTGATTTGGTCACTTAACATTTATATGAAACAATTTTTGGATGGAATTGTTGGTGATTTTTTTCCTCATCTAATTATCAGAACTCTATGCCTATGATTGAAGTGCTTTTAAGATACGCTACCAAGCAGCAACGTCAATAACTGCTGATCATGTTGTGGTCAACAACCTTTTTCATTCTCAGACATAGCAGAGAAAACAAAAATCATGCCCAGTGGCTTCCATGCAAGCTGTGTGACCATAAACTGGTATATGGGACACCATTCAGGTCTATGTTGTCAGAAAGTATATTGTTGCCATTAAAAAAGAAGAGAATTGAGAGAAGAGAGCAACAGATTGAGACAGAAACAAAAGAGTAACATTACATAGTAATCATTAAAGAAAACCAAACCACAATGTTGAGATTGAAAACAACATAAACATAATCATAGTTTATAAGATAAGTAGTCTCTTAAGCCTTCTCTACCTTCAGAGGCTTAACAACCTCCCAGGTAAAGTC
The DNA here is from genome assembly GCA_036630335.1 of Physaria fendleri. Classification (NCBI taxonomy): domain Eukaryota; kingdom Viridiplantae; phylum Streptophyta; class Magnoliopsida; order Brassicales; family Brassicaceae; genus Physaria; species Physaria fendleri. The sequence goes on along the minus strand of CM071717.1, from coordinate 50,599,029 downwards.
AGGATCTTCCCTCCCAAAGTGTCCATACGCTGCAGTTTTCAAGAACCTCCCATTGCCACCTCTGGTCAGGTCAAGGTTAATTGTCATCATGCCTGGCCTGAAATCAAAATTCTCCTTAACGATCTTGAGAATCTCCTTGTCCGGAATCTTCCCGGTTCCATATGTATCAACAAAAACTGACAATGGTTCAGGGACACCAATGGCATATGAGACCTGAACAAGTGCCCTACGCGCTAGATCGCTGGCTACAATGCTCTTAGCTGCTTGTCTAGCTATGTAAGCACCACTTCTGTCCACTTTAGATGGGTCTTTACCCGAGAATGCACCACCCCCATGAGCTCCCCAACCACCGTATGTGTCAATGATGATCTTTCGTCCGGTTAGACCAGCATCCCCGTGTGGCCCACCAATGACAAATCTACCTGACGGGTTTAGATGAAAGATGGTTTTCTCATCAAGGTACTTCTCGGGAATCACAGGCTTGATCACATGCTCTTTGAGGTCACGGGCAATCTCATCGTTAGTGACAGTCTCATCGTGTTGGGTTGAGATGAGAACTGTGTGAACACGAACAGGGACCATAGCACCGTTGTCATTGTAGTACTCAACAGTGACTTGAGTCTTCCCATCAGGCCTCACCCACGGGCAAGTCCCGTTCTTCCTGACCTCAGTGAGACGTGCACCAAGCTTCGTAGCCAAAACGTGACTCAAAGGCATAAGCTCAGGAGTCTCATCTGTGGCATACCCAAACATGTGACCTTGATCACCAGCTCCAATCTCTTCAGGACGTTTGGTGAAATGACCATGAACACCTTGAGCAATGTCAGGGCTTTGCTCTTCAATGTTAACCAATACTTTACAGTTGTCAGCATCGAGACCCACATCAGCAGAGACGAATCCAATGGCACGACAAGTGTCACGGACAATCTTCTCGTAGTCAACTTTGGCCTTAGTGGTGATTTCTCCAAAAACCATGACCATGTTGGTTTTGGTACAAGTCTCACAGGCGACTTTGCTTTCAGGGTCTTGCTCAAGACAAGCGTCAAGGACTGCATCTGAAACTTGGTCACAGAGTTTGTCTGGGTGTCCCTCGTTCACAGACTCGGATGTAAATAGAAACGTCTCCATATCCTACAAGCCTGCCACCGCAAGAGTCATCATCACACAAGTGATTCAACAAACCCCAATCAATACACGCACTTATACTCAAATCAAAACATAATGGAACGGTTTCAGAAATTGAAAGAACCAAAATCATAATTCTAAGCAAGGGTTCCATGGAATTAAGGAAATCAAAAATCTAATTTTGCATCAGATAAATGGAATCGAATCGAAAATGTAAAATAACATCAAGAGGAACTGAGGCAACATAAATAAAGCATGATTAAGAGTACCAGTTAAGAAAAGATCTAGATCAGTGACTGGAAACATAGTCAAAATCTATCAAAACAATATTTTATAGATGAACACATCTGAATCTCAAAAAGCATCAGAGAAAGAGAGATCAAAGTCGATATCTAAAGAGTAGTACAGATCTGGATAAAAATGGTGGTAGAGACAGAAAAAGAGAGACCTGTGGAGAGAGAGGAAGATCGGAATGAGAGGAGGAAGAAGAAGAAGCAGCCGACACACCAAAGAAGCAGTTGATACAAACCGTAACACCACTGCCGCCTGGCTTTTATAGATTCTTTTCTTCTCTTTTTAACCCTTAATAACTGGTTACCGACATAATCGGTCATATTATTTTATAGAATACCCATCTCTTTTCATTAGGAAATACGATCAAATACTCTAGGATTTCTTCGAGTGATTTGCCGAAATGTCTTTATTGTTTGAAAAACTTGCCAAGTAACCTTCGTATTTGCTGGATAGAGTGATTTGCCGAAATGTCTTTATTGTTTGAAAAACTTGCCAAGTAACCTTCGTATTTGCTGGATAACCTTACATTTATTAAAGATTATACAATCCCTAAAATACCCTTAAGTTACTTTTTTATTTTTTTGTCTTTTAATGAATTTTCTTTTAAAAATAAATTTCTCTCTTTTAATCTCTGAGATTTCTTCTCAGATCTCCCTCACGATAACTCAAAACTATAGTTGCTGTCAAATTAGCATTTGAATATGCATCCGATTATACCAGCGACTTGCTCTGGTGAATCTACTTATGGACTCTTTTTATTTCTAGGTTGATTTCACTTGATTTAGAATTTTTTAACACAACTATTTTTAAGTCTAGATTTTCTCTCTTCTCTGGTAAAATCACATAAACGTTGTTGGTAAAGTTGCAAAACTTGTAAAATTTTGTAAAACTATGTATAGTGTATAAAACTTGTAAAACTATGTACCGCTTGTAAAACTCTTTAAAACTATGTACAATGTATAAAACTTCTAAAACTGTATAAAGACTATATACAATGTGTAAAACTATGTACAATGTGTGAAACTTGTAAAATTGCTAAAACTACATTTAACTAGCAAAACGTGTAAATCTATATAAACTATTTTGTACTAATTTTTATTATGAATTTTCTAGAGCAGGATGAATCACATGACATCAGACTATTTCAGATATTACGAGTACGATGGAATCGACATAGAATGGCATTCAAGATAACGTTATGGTTATACAGTATATAAATTATGAAGTGTCGAGAGAGGGCAGTGCTAGATCTGATTGATGTAGCTAAACATCGATGTTGTTTTGATATTATTACAGTGATATAACTATGTGTAATTTGCCAGACTTATAAATTGTAAACTATGTATATTTGCAAAACTTGTAAAATTGTATAAAAATGATGTACATAAATTACAAGTCACTTTTAGAAAATATCAAAACTGTAAAAAAAAAGTATTTGTATAAAATATTTACAAATTTGTTAATATTTTGAAATTGTATTAACAAATTACAAAATAAAATATATATTAAGTAACAATATAACTCTTATAATGTTCTATACTTTCTTATATACTTATCAAATACACCGACTAAACTAATAGACTACCATAAAAAACTGTCAAATTTCAAAAATAATTACACAATGAGATACTAAATAGTTGTTATAAAAATATTTTTATCTATAAAACCAAAAAAAAATTAAGCATCTTGTTGCAATACTAAAATTATTAAAATTCTTGATTACCACCTATTTGTAAAACTATATACAAATTTGCAAAATTATAATACTGTCTGCAAAACTATGTGGAGACATGACATTGTAACAATTTTTTAAGGACGTGTCACTATCAAAATAAAAAGCTGCTCCACGTGTCTTTATTACCAGAATAAAAGGCGGCGCCATGTGTCATTACCAGAATAAAAACGACATCACATGTCATCTTGCAAAACTTGTAAAACTAATAAAACTTGCAATACTAATCATTACTAAATAACATTAAAAAATAAGTGCATAAGATGTGTAATAAGGCATACATACATGCCAAAAAATATGTAATATGCATAATCTAATATTAAAAACATCTATAATCTAATGTTAGCCGGATTTTTATTCTTCGCGACTTCACAGGTTCTTAACTTTCTTCACAGATCCCTCGATTTTCTTGACGGAACTCAAAGTATAAGTTCTTGGGCGTTAAAGGTTGCCACCTACAATCATAAAGAATAAATATGATTAACATTGCAAAACCTACTCTAAATAGCTATTCATGCAAGATTAGTAAACTACCTAAACTAGTAAAACTACCTGCAAAAACTATCATGAAATACTATTAACAAAACTATTTTATAAAACTAACAAAACTACTTACAAAACTAGCAAAACTAACTATCAAAACTATTTTACAATACTATCGTGCTAAACTTGCAAACTACCTATAAAACTAGAAAAACTACCTTCAAAATTATTTTTGCAAAACTAGCAAAATTACCTAGCAAAACTGTCTGGCAAAAATACTTGCAATACTATTATGCTAAAATAGCACTACCTTCAAAACTATCATTCAAAACTATCAAGCTAAACTATCAGCAAAATTATTTCGAGAAAGTAGCAAACTATTTGCACTATATTGCTAGACTACTTGCAAAAGTACCGTACAAAACTACTTACAAAACTAATATACAAAACTAGCAAAAATACCTACAAAACTATCATGCAAAACAAGAAAAGAAGATATGGGGTGTGTTTCCGGTGGACAAAAGACGAGCGATGACGGGTTAATGACAAACAACGATGAGTTTCCGGTGAAGAGAAAGACATAAAAATAAGGAGAGAAAATAAATGTAGAGAAGAGGAGAGGAAGAAGAAATTTTGATTTGGCAATGGAAAGAGTAAAACTAAATATCGTGAAATGAAGAACAGTGAGGAACTCAGCCGTGGGAGACAACTCAACAACAAGGCTAAATAAGTAAAACACATGTTTTACGTATTTAAAAAGAAAAGAAAAAATAAATTATTAAAATGAGGCTAAATAAGTAAAACACATGTTTTACGTATTTAAAAAGAAAAGAAAAAATAAATTATTAAAATGAGGCTATTTCAGCAAAAATTAAAACACTGAGGGTTATGGGAGCGTTTGATTCGATTTCTTGGATTAACTTGATTTTAATTGATTGCCTAATTAATTTATGTTATTGTATTATTGATTTTAAGAATATTTGCAAAAGTTAAAATCCTTAAACCGATAATTTAGCATATTCATAAATTAATTCTAATTACTTCTTTTTCACCCGCTTTTTTTCTCAAAATTTTCGACTAATAGTTTGATCCGCTATTGAAATTTGATAACTGTGGCTAAAGAGAGTAGCTCAAGTTTAGATATTCAAGATTATGAGGTTTTGTGGAGGATTATTATGATGGGTTAAGCTCTTTATGATTCCTTTGACAACGTTTGAGCCTTATTAGAATACGTAGAGGATGCGGTAATTGGAACGAAATCATCTGTATACTGTTTGATTCACACGTAAATGGTGTTTTAGTTGGATCAGTGAAACTACAGAATTTAGTGAATACTAGTCGTTGGATGAAATACCTCAACGGTTGAGATACTATGGTAGTTGGTGATAGAAAATGACATTTACCAGTTACTCTCATATATCCAATATAAAAATAATATTTAATTATTCAGAATTATTAACTTTTTGAACTGGAGAAACCGGTCAACACCAACCCCAGCCGGTTATATTAAGCTTTACGGCATGGAATGTATCCTATGATGCATGAGTCACCGACGTCACCAAATATCCCTTACACATGAAGTCAATAAAGTTATAAAGGAATCCACCTACCAAACCAAACCAAATCTTATCCTTAACCAAAAATGCTGACCGGCAATTCTGGTATTAAACGATGCCCATCTCATGTCATGTGCGTACGGTTGGTGTGATTAGTGGGGTTTTTTTTTTCGCTTACCAGTTACACCCACCACATAATCATATAAATTAATTTTTAGCTCACCGTGTTATTAGATCCATCATTAAGATATTTTTATTTCACCTAACCCTGAGAAACAAACTTTATCCAATTATTGAATTAGTAACAGTCAAATGGGGATGTAGCTCAAATGGTAGAGCGCTCGCTTTGCATGCGAGAGGCACGGGGTTCGATCCGCTCAAATGGTAGAGCGCTCGCTTTGCATGCGAGAGGCACGGGGTTCGATCCCCCGCATCTCCATTTATTTTTAATAAAAACCTCTACATTCTCAGGCCCAATATATCAACGTAAGCCCAATTTTTTTGGGTCTGGAAAGGTTAATTCCGTAATTTCAACTGCGAACCACAAACCCTAATTTCTCCACATTTTCCCTACTTATTCTCATCACATTATAGAGACCAGAGTTTCCTCTCTGCCGCCAGAAGCAAAGATGCAGATCTTCGTGAAAACCCTAACAGGGAAGACAATCACTCTCGAGGTTGAGTCCTCAGACACCATCGACAATGTCAAAGCCAAGATTCAAGACAAGGAAGGTATTCCACCGGACCAGCAGCGATTGATTTTCGCCGGGAAGCAGCTCGAAGACGGACGAACCCTCGCTGACTACAACATCCAAAAGGAATCGACGCTTCACCTCGTCCTCCGTCTCCGTGGTGGTGCGAAGAAGAGGAAGAAGAAGACTTACACCAAGCCGAAGAAGATCAAGCACAAGCACAAGAAGGTAAAGCTCGCTGTTCTCCAGTTCTATAAGGTTGATGGCTCAGGCAAGGTTCAGCGTCTGAGGAAGGAGTGTCCTAACGCTACTTGTGGTGCTGGTACCTTCATGGCTAGCCATTTCGATCGTCACTACTGTGGTAAGTGTGGTCTCACTTACGTTTACCAAAAAGAAGGAGCTCAGGAATGAATGATCTCGCTTATTGCTTGATCTCTATGTTTTGCTTTTTCTTTTCGTTTTGGAAGTGTTCTTCGCTGTTATGGATATGTTGAACTTCATTTGTTCTGAATTTCGTATCTCGATTCAGAGTTTTTAGGCTTTTATTACGTATTATGCTTTTCTAATTCGCTACTCATATCGTCATTGATTGGAATATCTTGAAATCTTATTGCGTGATTGATACATCAGTATCACAAAATCAAATCTTAACATTACAGAGATTTAAAAATGCTTGTTTCTATAAGGAGGTGTAAATGTAAGGTTGACAAATTAATCCTTGAAAATGTTGAAACAACAAAAAATATTTGTAGGCTCTTTTCGTCATATTCCTTGCCTTTGTTGATTTTGATATGGTTTACGAGGCTATTGAGAGCTCTTTCAAGGTGGAGGTAGCCTGCTTTTGCAGTGTTAATGCAAATAATTATCTGTTTGAGAGCATGATAAGTTGATGCATGAGTAGTCAATTTTTTTGATAGAGGGTGAAATTGTTCGTACTGTGTTAAACCCGATGTGAGTATTCGATAAGAGAGGAAATTATAACTAGCCAATATACAAAATGTCCATCAGCATCAGAGTCCCTGTACCCAGACAGGAATTATGTCTCCGATGATTTTGCGGTTTACGGTTTTGATGAATTTTCTGTTGGACGAGTCTTGGGTGATTGGTAAGTGTTTTAAGTGTGTTTTTTTTGTTGCTTTAGAGCTTTTCAAAGCAAAATTTTGGTATACGACCTATTTTAATTGTAAAACTACAATAACAACATATGGGGACGTTAACTATCATCTACTTCCTTCTAAAACACTACAAATACATTTTAGTTTCGTTCCATTTTCTCCTCCGTTCGGACATATTGGAAGAGAAGAAGTTTCGTTCCATTTTCTCCTCCGTTCGGACATATTGGAAGAGAAGACCACATACAATAGACCACCGAAGTAATATCCAACTCTGGGATGAATTATAAGAAAACTAAATAAATAGGGTTAATTATATAAAAATAAAAAATAAATAGGGTTAATTATTATTAAATCCTATATAAGAAAAATAAATAAATAGGATTAATTATGATTAGATGGTATAATTCGGAAGAAAAGTTTACAGGTCTAAAAATAGCTACCAAGGCACCACCGCTTTCCCATTTACTCTTCGCGGATGATAGCTTGTTTTTCAGTTCAATAAACGAGCATCAATTGCGTCTGCTTTTCAGAATCCTGAATGATTACAAGGAGGCTTCAGGTCAGAAAGTCAACTTGGAAAAATCGAGTATTATTTTTGGCCCAAAAGTGTATGCTGCAGATAAAGATAGAGTCAAAGAAATAACGGGAATCACACAAGAAGGAGGGAAAGGGATTTACTTGGGAATGCCGGAAGCATTTCTAGGATCTAAAAAAGAGACTCTAAAGTTCATAGAAGAAAACGTAAAGAGTCGTATTGGTTCATGGAAGAACAAGTATCTATCTCAAGGAGGCAAGGAGATATTGATCAAATCGGTAGCAGAGGCACTTCCTACTTATGCAATGTCCTGCTATAGATTACCACAAAATCTGATCAAGAGTATTACTTCGGAATTTGCTAGATTCTGGTGGAAAAATCAAGAAAAAGGAACCGAAATTCACAGGCAATCAGGGGATAAGTTAACCCTCCGCAAAGAAGATGGAGGTTTAAATTTTAGACATCTTGATGGGTTTCATTTAACACTTTTGGGGAAACAATTCTGGAGACTATGTAACCAGCCAGATTCACTCTTAGCGAGGACTCTTAAGGCCAAGTATTTCCCGCGAGAAAGCTCGGTCTATCATGCAGCAATTGGACAGAGACCATCTTTCGGATGGCTTAGCATTATGGAAAGTAGAGAGCTAATTAGTTTGGGTTTAAATAAAGAATTTGGAAATGGATCTTCCATTGATCTACTTCGTGATCCCTGGCTCGTGGATATACACCCTCGCGGACTTAGACTTCGAGAGAATATCTCAATTCCGGCTCTATCGCAACTTAGAGACGAGTTTAGTGATCAATGGCAGGTGAATTCTCTTCACGATTTTCTGGAACCAGAGGAGTGTCTTCGGGTTTCTTGGATACTTAGAGATAATTTTGGCAATGTTCGATTATATGGTATAAAGGTTTATCCTCGTTTATTGTCTGCTTTGGAGGCTGAGGCAATAACATTAGTTTGGGCTGTTAATTGCATCTGGAATATGGGGTACGATAAATCCTCGTTTATTGTCTGCTTTGGAGGCTGAGGCAATAACATTAGTTTGGGCTGTTAATTGCATCTGGAATATGGGGTACGATAAGGTTATTTTTGAGACAGATTCTTCAAATCTCATTACAGCCATTCGCTCTCCAAACACGTGGCCAAGACTGCTTCTCTTCACGACGGAAATACAAGGTATCCTCTCAAGACGTTCTTGGCAAGTACAATTTGATCACATTAGTCGTATTCGGAACACAGCAGCAGACAGATTGGCGAAACATGCTATTTCGTTCCTTCTTTATTTTGGCTCGATAGACAATACTATACATTATTGGCTCCAATCATCTTTGGAATTTTAACCTTGGTCATTTGATATTTTGGTTTGATTAATAAAGGATAAGTTGACGGAAAAAAAAAGATGGTATAATTCGGGATGTATCTCCAAAATTTGTGGGCAGACGATTATATAAAGTTGTTTATAGCTAACAAGTATTTTACAAATTCGTCCCTTGTCATTATCCCCTATATATTATTTGAGAAGCAAAAACGCTTAGGTGTCGTCGCCAGAATCACTCTCATGGATTATGATTTATTTATTAGAATAATTATAAACTATATCACTACAAATATTTTTAATTAATTTTAAACTAATTAAAACGATCAATAATTTTAAGTTTTAAAAAAATATTTTTTTAATAAAATTTAAATTAATTACGAAAATTAGAAAATAAATTATGAAAATATTTTTTAAAAAAATTTAATTAATTTGCTACCTATTTATAAAATTTTGAATTAATATATATGTATTTAACAAACACTTCAAAAATCTACATATTCCTAAAATCCCCTATATATTATTTGAGAA
>CM071717.1:50513803-50523967 GCA_036630335.1 Physaria fendleri | reverse complement strand
CTTGTATTGAGGATATTTCAAGATGGAGATCCTTATTTCCCTCGGGAGGTTTTGCATACGATGAAACGTGGCTCGAAAATCCTCAATCTATCGAGTTTTCGGGATGATTCGAATTCGTGTCCTTGGGATTTCACGGCTTATGTTCGTACTTTCGCGCTTTATCTCGACGAACGTCTCGATTGTTTCCTCACCGGGAAATTACAGAGACGGTATACGAATAGAGATCAAATCGGAAGAATTAGTACCAATTCCAAATCTCGATTTCGAATCAAGACTAACGAACCAACGACTGTTCGTGATATGAAGCCTGTGATGCTTCTTGATAAGATCACATATTGGCAGAGATTAACCAACGACTGTTCGTGATATGAAGCCTGTGATGCTTCTTGATAAGATCACATATTGGCAGAGATTGCTAAACAGAGCAATCGCCACACGGCCAACCGGAGAGGCGAAATCGAATAAGCTGGTTAAAATGTCGCTTTACGCCGTTGTGCAAGAAAGTTTCGATCTTTACAGAGACATTTCGGATGGATTAGCTCTTTTGTTGGACAGTTTCTTCCATTTACCGTACCAATCTTGTATCCAAGCGTTTCAAGCTTGTACTCGAGCTTCGAAACAGTTCGAAGAGCTTAACGGATTCTACGATCTTTGTAAATCGAATGGTATAGGAAGAACATCGGATTATCCAAGTATTCAGAAGATTTCATCAGAGCTTCTTGAGACATTGCAAGAGTTTTTAAAAGATCAATCTTCGTTTCCGGCGAGCTCAGGCTCGTATCCGTCGCCGAATAGTCTTCTTCCTCCGCTCCCGTCTTCAAAAGATTCAGTAGTTTCGAGCTCGCTTGATTTTCGAGATTCGAATACATCTGGGAGGTATTCAGATTACGGGTCGTATTGTAGTACTTTGGAGGATTTGATGAGTAGGACTGAAACAGGAACTACTAGTCCTCCAATGTCTTGTTACTCTGAACCTTATGGAGGTGTACAAGATGATCCAAATGGCAACAATTTCGACACTTATTCGACTAAATCGCTTCCGAATAATCACTCAGTTTCTGCTTCCGACCTAGTGTCGATGGAAGACGTGGATAACACGGTAGAAGCAAAAGATGTTGAAGATTCAAAGGTCCGACCTAGTGTCGATGGAAGACGTGGATAACACGGTAGAAGCAAAAGATGTTGAAGATTCAAAGGGGGAGAGTTTTGACCCTTGGGAGGCTTTGATGTTGAGAGATAATCCTACAAAGAAGACTCCGGAAAAACCTTCTACCTCCGAGGAACAGAGTGATTCAGCGAATTGGTTACTTGCATTAGAAGAAACAACGAAGAAGATAGATAAGACTCAAGAGGAACCTTCAACCTCTAAGGATCAGAGTGATTCAGGGAATTGGTTACTTGCATTAGAAGAAACAACGAATAAGATAGAAGAACCTTCAACCTCTGAGGCACAAAGTGATTCAGGGAATTGGTTACTTGCATTAGAAGAAACAACGAAGAAGATAGAAGAACCTTCAACCTCTGAGGCCCAGAGTGATTCAGGGAACTGGTTACTTGCGTTAGAAGAAACAGCTACGCAAGTGCAGGATAATAACTCAATGGCTATAGTACCGTTTGGATTAGATGATCCTATGGCAACGTTTCAAGCTACAATGGATCAATACAATCCCTTCTTGGAAGAACCAGCGACCAAGTTCAATCCCTTGGCTGTGACAGAGTTTAAGCCCGAACCAACGACCAAGTTCAATCCCTTGGCTGTGACAGAGTTTAAGCCAGAACCAACGTTTCAGGTGAATGTTCCAGAAGATTTTGAGCCGTCTTTTACACCAACATTTAAAGCCAAGAGTGATCCATTTGAACCATTTGATAGCTTTGGGTTTGAAGATACATTTTCAGACAATAGAGTGGTGGTACATGAACAGGCTGTGTTACAAGAACAAGAGTTATGGTTACAGAACCAGAACAAGATCATAGCAAAACACTTGAATTGATATATAATTGAGAAGTTCTTTTTTTGAATTTTTCCTTTGTTGTTACACTGTAAACTAAACTCTTAACTCATATCTTTTTATCTGATGGAACAAGAGAAAGACATAGGAATATGACTGAAGCTTGAAACATCAAATGTCTCAATGAATATTTGATCTGTAATGGAACAAGAGAAAGACATAGGAATATGACTGAAGCTTGAAACATCAAATGTCTCAATGAATATTTGATCTGTAACTCTAGCTTTAGCTGCTGCAAATCGCTGGTACTCATCGAAAATCGAACTCAAACACCATTTCTGAAGTTTTCTTAAGCAACCAACAAGACAACCTGTCCTATGCTGCAAAATCAAGATTCATTTGTTCTTCAGTGATGCAGGGTAAAAGATCAAAATGTAGAGGGTTAGAGAGAAAGATTATTAGGTTAGAGAGAAAGATTATTACCTTGCCTCGCTTACAATGAATCAGAACAGGATGGTTTTTCTCATCTGATGATTATAAAATGAAGATGTTAGGATCATAAAAGCCTATACATAAGTTTGGTTTTATATGAATCAATCATATCTACCTAGAAGCACTTTGAGTGCCATGCGGATTTTGTGATCTGGAATATTCACGAATGGCTCCTGCAAATAAGAAAACAAAATGTCTTTAATGAACTATAAGATTATATGTCAAGAAGATCCTAAATTGAGCAGATAAGAATAAGATAAGGCAATCTATTAAGCAAGGTTCATGAATAAGCAACGTGTAAAGATTCATCAAACAGGACAAAATCTACAAGTTAATGAAGCATGTCAAATCTGATACTACCTTTTACTGGTTGCGTACTAAGAGAAAGATTCTTTACTTTTCATATTTTAAAGTTATCTATCTTCATTCACACAACAAAGAATACACACAAAGGTCTATGAAAAGAAGAATCTAGAAGCAAGCCAAGAATATAAGCATAAAGAATCTGAGTACTACCAAGGTCAATGAGATCCAACAAAGCTACTTTAGTGTAAAAGGGAACTATGTAGCAAGAATCTAAACGACTCCCCACATAAAGAATCATAGCTACTGCCTCCTCCTCTATTCACTTATCAAGATTCTAGATCAACTCAAATTAGGTTCATACCAATCTCTACAGAAAAGTAAAATGTTTTGGGCTTCTTATTCTCTATACTGGAGCATTTGGGACTAAACACATCTTCATAACTTATTCTATCACTTTACCAAAGTCTTCCCAAACATGAGCCACTAAAACATAGAAAAGAAAAGGAGCTAAAGGTAGATATTAAACAAATGTAACCGACTTAAATCATAGCCCATCTATTTGTTTCTAGCAATACCTAACAACAATCATAAAAAATGGTTCACTTGTGCATCATTGCATCATCAAGAAACACTTTTTGCTGATGTATGGTCTCAAACAACATGAAACAAGAAAACAATATCAACAGAAAGCTAGTGGATCTTTGACAACACTTGCAACAAGCAGCTCAGTTTGGAGGAACAGAGTGATTCAGCGAATTGGTTACTTGCATTAGAAGAAACAACGAAGAAGATAGAAGAACCTTCAACCTCAGAGGCACAGAGTGACTCAGGGAATTGGTTACTTGCATTAGAAGGAACAACGAAGAAGATAGAAGAACCTTCAACTTCTGAGGCGCAGAGTGATTCAGGGAACTGGTTACTTGCGTTAGAAGAAACCGCTACACAAGTGCAGGATAATAACTCAATGGCAATAGTACCGTTCGGATTAGATGATCCGATGGCTACGTTTCAAGCTACAATGGACCAATACAATCCATTCTTGGAAGAACCAGGGACCACCACGTTCAATCCCTTGGGTGTGACAGAGTTTAAGCCAGAACCAACGAACAAGTTCAATCCCTTGGCTGTGACAGAGTTTAAGCCAGAACCAACGTTTCAGGTGAACGTTCCTGAAGATTTTGAGCCGTCTTTTACACCAACATTTAAAGCCAAGAGTGATCCATTTGAAACATTTGAGAGTTTTGGGTTTGAAGATACATTTTCAGACAATAGAATGGTGGTACATGACCAAGCTGTGTTACAAGAACAAGAGTTATGGTTACAGAACCAGAACAAGATCATAGCCAAACACTTAAATTGATGTAATTGAGAATTTTTCTTTTGTTGTTACAATGTAAACTAAACTCTTTACTCATTCTTTTTTTATCTAATGGAACAAGAGAAAGACATAGGAATATGACTGAAGCTTGAAACATCAAATGTCTCAATGAATATTTGATCTGTAACTCTAGCTTTAGCTGCTGCAAATCGCTGATACTCGTCGAAAATCGATGTTAAACACCATTTCTGTAGTTTTCTTAAGCAACCAACAAGACAACCTGTCCTATGCTGCAAAATCCAGATTCATATGTTCTTCAATAATGGAGGCATAAAGATCAAAATGTAGAGGGTTAGAGAGAAAGATTATTACCTTGCCTCGCTTACAATGAATCAGAACAGGATAAAGATCAAAATGTAGAGGGTTAGAGAGAAAGATTATTACCTTGCCTCGCTTACAATGAATCAGAACAGGATGGTTTTTCTCATCTGATGATTATAAAATGAAGATGTTAGGATCATAAAAGCCTATACATAAGTTTGGTTTTATATGAATCAATCATATCTACCTAGAAGCACTTTGAGTGCCATGCGGATTTTGTGATCTGGAATATTCACCAAATGGCTCCTGCAATATGTCAAGAAGATCCTAAATTGAGCAGATTAGGAGAAGATAAGGCAATCTATTAAGCAAGGTTCATGTATAAGCAACGTGTAAAGATTCATCAAACAGGACAAAATCTACAAGTTAATGAAGCATGTCAAATCTGATACCTTTTACTGGTTGCGTACTAAGAGAAAGATTCTTTACTTTTCATATTCAAAAGTTATCTATCTCCACATACAACAAATAATAAACACAAAGGTCTATGAAAAGAAGAATCTAGAAGCAAGCCAAGAATATAAGCATAAAGAATCTGAGTACTACCAAAAAACACAAAGGTCTATGAAAAGAAGAATCTAGAAGCAAGCCAAGAATATAAGCATAAAGAATCTGAGTACTACCAAAGTCAATGAGATCCAACAAAGCTACTTTAGTGTAAAAGGGAACTATGTAGCAAGAATCTAAACGAGTCCCCACATAAAGAATCTTAGTTACTGCCTCCTCTATTCACTTATCAAGATTCTAGATCACTCAAATCAGGTTCATACCAATCTCTACAGAAAAGTAAAATGTTTTGGCTTTTTATTCTCTATACTGGAACATTTGGGACTAAACACATCTTCATAACTTATTCTATCACTTTACCAAAGTCTTCCCAAACATGAGCCACTAAAACATAGAAAAGGAAAGGAGCTAAAGGTAGATATTAAACAACTGTAACCGACTTAAATCATAGCCCATCTATTAGTTTCTAGCAATACCTAACAACAATCATTAAAAAATGGTACACTTGTGCATCATTGCATCATCAAGAAACACTTTTTGCTGATGTATGGTCTCAAACAACATGAACCAAGAAAACAATATCAACAGAAAGCTAGTGGATCTTTGACAACACTTGCAACAAGCAGCTCAGTTTGAGCAGCTCAGTTTGACGTAGTCCATTATCTAATTTATAAATTATCAATAGTGACTAAAAGAGAAAAAATTTGTAATAGTTGCTGAAGGGGCAGGAAAACAAAGAGTGGGACCAAACCAGTGAGGGTCAAGAGAGACTAAAAGAGCCAAAGAGGCAAAAACAATAAAGAAAGATTTGTTCTTTTCTGGTAAACTCATAACTAAAAGAGCCAAAGAGGCAAAAACAATAAAGAAAGATTTGTTCTTTTCTGGTAAACTCATACTTAATATAATATGAATTTGGAACAAAGTGCTCATGAAAGATCAAATTCAGGACAAAACACACAAAATCAAACCCCTCAAAATTGATTGAACTTTGACATATTCCAAAAGCAGTATGAGTTTCACTTCATTTACCAAAGCTTTAGTTAATGAACCCTTTTTATGATGCTTATAATTCCTTAAATGCAACCAAATCTCTTCCTCTAAGTCAAGAACACACTGCAAAGTTATGAACTTTTGTTCCAATTCAGAGATTCCTCTAGTGAAATAGGTCTAAAGAGCCTTTAAAGATGGAGTCTTTAAGAATGATACTTACCTTATTACCTTCAATGCCAAATTGAAAAAGCTTGATTCCATTAGATTTCAAAAACTGAAGATTGATCTCTGGGTAAGGCTCTGGACACAAGTATCTTCACAAAAAAAAACACCCAAAAAAATCAGAAATTTCAAATCTTTGATAAAACACAATGTGGAAGAAGTTAAAAGCTTGATTCCATTAGATTTCAAAAACTGAAGATTGATCTCTGGGTAAGGCTCTGGACACAAGTATCTTCACAAAAAAAAACACCCAAAAAAATCAGAAATTTCAAATCTTTGATAAAACACAATGTGGAAGAAGTTGATTACATGATTGAGCGGAGACCAAGAGTCTGGAGAAAGGAGAAGTTAGTTGAATCAGGGAATCCAGATCGGAATATACCATTATCAACCATGGAGAAGTTAAGCGGCGGAACTAGGTTAAGTTCTTCGTCGGAGATTAATCCAAATTCATCATTAGTTTCATTGTCTGGAGGAGACTGAAACCCGTTTCTGCAAATCTCTGAATTAAGGGTGATCGTGCGGTAGGTATCTTCTCCATTCTCCTCCATGGTCATCTTCTCCACAGCAGCTCAGTTTGACGTAGTCCATTATCTAATTTATAAATTATCAATAGTGACTAAAAGAGAAAAATTTGTAATAGTTGCTGAAGGGGCAGGAAAACAAAGAGTGGGACCAAACCAGTGAGGGTCAAGAGAGACTAAAAGAGCCAAAGAGGCAAAAACAATAAAGAAAGATTTGTTCTTTTCTGGTAAACTCATAGTAATATAATATGATTTGGAACAAAGTGCTCATGAAAGATCAAATTCAGGACAAAACAAACAAAATCAAACCCCTCAAAATTGATTGAACTTTGACATATTCCAAAAGTAGTGTTGAGTTTCACTTAATATACCAAGGTTTCAGTTAATGAACCCTCTTTATAATGCTTAGAATTCCAAAAAATGCAACCAAATCTCTTTGTCTAAGTCAAGAACACACTGCAAAAGATATGATTTTTTTGTTCCAATTCAGTGAAATAGGTCTAAAGAGCCTTTAAAAATGGAGACTTCAAGAATGATACTTACCTTATTGCCTTCGATGCCAAATTGAAAAAGCTTGATTCCATTGGATTTAAGAAACTGAAGATTGATCTCTGGGTAAGGCTCTGGACACAAGTATCTTCACAAAAAAAAACACCAAAAAAATCAGAAATTTCAAAACTTTGATAAAACACAATGTGGAAGAAGTTTCTCTGAATTAAGGGTGATCGTGCGGTAGGTATCTTCTCCATTCTCCTCCATGGTCATCTTCTCCACAAGCTTCATCTTTGAATTGAGGTAAAAAGAGATAAAGGTTGAATCTTTAGGTAGTGGAGATGGTGATTACGTAGCGGTGATCTTAGTTTATATAGAGACGCACTTGTGACTGTTAAAATGTAAGAGAGGATAAAAGACCAGAAAAAGATGGACCAATACTCATTTTAATTATTAAAATCCATTATAAAAGACCAGAAAAAGATGGACCAATACTCATTTTAATTATTAAAATCCATTATAATTAACAAACATTATATATTTTTAATAATATTATTGAAACTATATTCTTGTTATATGGAAATATATATTTGATATATAATATATAATTCCTGTTACATATTGAAATATTTGATTTATGGGGAAAAAATGATAAACAAAAAAAAAACTATAATTTTGAAAAATATTTAATATTAGTAAAGTTGAGCTAAAAATAATATACTGAAACTATATAATAATAATAATATAATAGGACAAATAATAATAATAATAAAATTCTTTTATGATATTACAAGAAGTAGTAACGGTTTTTATCTTAGTTGTACATGCTGCAACTATTTTAAAAGCCCATAAAACGGTTTGATGATATGATAATTTATTTTAATTCCCATAAACAATAAAAGAAAATAATGATTTTGACATTTTCAAGAATTAGAAAAGTAAACAAAAGAAATTGATATTTATTTATTTATTTTATTACATGTTGAAGTTCATCATTATAGAATCTACCACACAAAATTGATATTTATTTATTTATTTTATTACATGTTGAAGTTCATCATTATAGAATCTACCACACATGGTTAGAATCAGAAATCCTTTTTTTGGTCACTAAATAAAAAAAAATATTTGAAATAGTTAAAGGTTTTTTATATATTTACTGAAAAGTCAATTTTTGACTGCCACAATGACAAAACTTACTTTTTGTCATTGTGGAATCTTTGATCTTTCTTCTTACCACAAATAATCAGAATCATCAGTCTCATCTCACATTTTTTAATTTGTTACTATTTTCACCAATATTATTCTATATGTTTTACTGAAAATTCAATTAATGACTGCTATATATAAAAAAAAAATATTGACGGCTATATAGGTCATTCGAGGAAAGACCCTAAAAGATTAGATTCTAAAAGCAGACAATAGCTTTGCCCTGACAAAGTGAGAAGAACAATCACAAATCTGAGTCATGTTGCAGTCAGAATCACACCTTTATATACTAACTTTTATGGAATCATCATTAATTAATAATCACGTTCTGTTTTACTAATTAAACAATCGTTTCTAGAATTTTAACACCAATTAGTAAATAGTATTTCTAAACATGATAGCATGAATGACTCGTTTTTACTAATCTCTCGAATTTTATTTTGTGCATAGTTTATGATGATTATGAAAATATCATCGGACTAAACTAATTAGACATTAAGACAAGACTGATTAGAATCCAAGTCACATCTTTGTCTTCCACATAACACTTTTTCTGATAAAAGACAGATATTAAGTCGCTTAAAGACACAAGTTTTGTAATGTTTTGCGATTTTAATTGGATAAAATAATACAGAAAAGATAAAATTGCACCAAATAATTATCTTATTTTAATTAGAAAAAAAAACTAAAAGGTACATTCCAAAGAATATTCTTTCAGATTCTATTTGCGCCGCGAACACTCTCCACCGCGTATGTTACCTTTTTTGGCTGCCATCAAAAAGAACGTACGGAATTACATAAATCATAATCATGCAAATCAAATTTTAAAAAATAATTTGTTTTACTTTTCCTAAGTATTTGCCGGAACTATCGTGACGTACCGGTAAAGACTAGGTCCGGATGGCAACCACCATCCGGGTTCGAGTCCTGCCCGATGCGAACTTTAATCGCGATTTCTCGGGAAGTCTGGCCTTGGATATGGGTGGCTACCATCATTCAGGTTCAAGCAGTTTACCTGGTAATCCAGTTCAGGTTCAAGCAGTTTACCTGGTAATCCAGTAACAGGCGATCTGGCTATCCCCAGACCACTAGTATCCAAGAGACCCTTAAGTGGAGGCTTAAAAATCCTTGGACGTGGACGTAAAGTCCGGTGGACTAGTCGGTCCACGCTTAGTGGTCCATATACTGGTTAAATATATTGATCTTTATATTATTGTGTGTAATTATTTTACTATAAATACGAAAAATGTCATTGCAAAATTCAATAAAAAATCATTGGTCATATGGACCTGTTTGGGTAATTATTTTTTAATGTTAAGATACGCTGATTTTATTATAATAACCTATTGGGCCGAATTGTAACAAAAAATAGACCCAATACACATTACAAGGAGTAATTGAAGGCCCAATTGGTTAATATTGAAGGCCCACTGAGTTGATAGAGTCACTTTACACACCATCAGTCAAATTTTTGAAAGTTGAAAACTTGGAAAGGGTGTATTTAGGCTTTTTCGTTGGAAGAAAAAATCTGAGTAAAGTTTCGTCCTTTTTGCGTGACGAGAATCTCCCCGTTTGGGTCTTGACCCCGACGATTTGTGTAAGCTGAATCAAATATCTCAATTTGCTCTGCCGAATCGATTCACTCCGAGTTTGTTCAGGGGGAGGAATCATGAATCGGCTGAGAGGCCGAGGGGCATCGATTTTGGGTTCCGCAATTGTGCCTCAGCTGAAGAAAAAAGCTTTAAATTCGTTGGTTTCTGTCCAGGATTCGTAT
>CM071717.1:50393412-50407658 GCA_036630335.1 Physaria fendleri | reverse complement strand
CAAACATAATCTGATGGATACAGTTTACCTGTGATGGCAGAATATCCATGTGGAATAGTCATGTATATTTCTTCATCTAGATCACCATTTAAAAATGCATTACTGATATCTAATTCGGAAGTAGACCAATTTTTCACAACAGCAATTTTCATAAGTAATTTAAAAGTTCCCATTTTTTCAACAGCAGAGAAAGTGTCAAGAAAATCTAACCCTTCTAGTTGAGTATACCCTTTGACAACAAGTCTAGCCTTGTATCGCTCAATGCTACCATCCGGTTTGTGTTTAATGGTATACACCCATTTCTTTCCAATAGGATGTCTTCCTGAGGTAGTTCACATATAGTCCATGTCTCATTATCTTCAAGTGAATCCATTTCCAATGTCATGGCTGTCTTGAAATCTGAAGACTTGAATGCTTCTGTAATATTCTTAGGAACAGAAACACTAGAAATGGATAAAACAAAGTTTCTGTAAACAGAAACACTAGAAATGGATAAAACAAAGTTTCTGTAATAATCAGAAACGTTATCATAAGAAAGAACAGATGCTATAGGATATGAAGTAGTATGAACAGGATGAGTATCATAATCAGAAGAATTATTCAACAAGTAACAATGATATTCCTGTAAATGTGATGGAAGTTTACTCTGCCTCTTAGGACGAGTTTTAGGAATAACATTGTTATGAGGAACCTGATTCATACCTGAGCCTGTAGCATCAGAGGATGAAGAAGAACCAGTTTCCAGAATAGAATGTGACGGTTGTTGAATTGGTACTAAAGTCTGAGAAGACTGTTTTGGAAGTAAAGTAGGTGTCTGAAGTCTTGCAGTTGTAAGCTCATCAAGGTTAGGCACCACAGTCTCTTGTACTGGAACATTAGGAACACTGACTTGAGCAGGCATAGAGTTGGCTGGATCAAGCATCAAAGGAACTGATCCAGAAATCACTGCATTAAGGCATAGAGTTGGCTGGATCAAGCATCAAAGGAACTGATCCAGAAATCACTGCATTACCAGGTACTGAAATAGCAGGAATGTCAATTTGATCAGATATAGAAGTATTTGATTCAGGTATTAAAGGAATATGTTCAGGCACTGAAGCAGCTGGACCAGGGAAGTAAGTATCAAATCCAACTGGAAAAGGCAAGTCTGCAACAGGCATTGGTAAAACAGAGTCATCAAAAAATTCTGGAACAGGATGGAAAAGGCAAGTCTGCAACAGGCATTGGTAAAACAGAGTCATCAAAAAATTCTGGAACAGGAGGCAAGTCTTTAAAAGGAAAGACTTGTTCATGAAAAATAATATCTCTAGAGATGTAAATTCTTTTTGTTTCCAAGTCCAAGACTTTGTATCCTCTATGATCCGGGGGATAACCTATAAAAACACATGCATTAGCTCTCTTTGAAAATTTATGTTTGTCTTTAGATAAGTTTGAAACAATTTATGTTTGTCTTTAGATAAGTTTGAAACAAAGCATAAACATCCAAAAACTCTAAGATGATTATAATTTGGTAACTTTGAAGTAAGAACTTCAAAAGGAGACTTTGAATCAAGTAAAGGAGTCGGAGTTCTATTGATCAAATAGATAGCAGTTAAAACGCATTCTCCCCAGTATTCTAAAGGTAAATTAGACTGAAATAAAAGAGATCTAGCCACATTTAAAATGTGTTGATGCTTCCTCTCAACAACACTGTTTTGTTGAAGAGTATAAGGACAAGAGTAAGTATGGATAATACCTTTCGATTTAAAGAAATCAGTGAACTTGAGTTCTGGAACATTGTCTGATTTCACTACCTTAACCATTACCTGATACTGATTGAAGATCATGTTGATGAAATCCGGAAATACAGAAGAAACAGCAGCCTTATTCTTGAGTAAATAAATCCAAGTTACTCTGCTGCAATCATCAACAATGGTTAAAAAATATTTATAACCTTCAAAAGTAGGAATATGGAAAGGGCCCCAGATATCAACATGTAACAAATCAAAAGATCAAAAGGTTTATTAGAAAGATTGTTCAAAGAAGGAAATACAAGACGCTTCTGCTTAGCTAAAGGACAAATGGAACAACAAGACTTATTCAGTTTAGCAGAAGAAATGTTTAACAACTGAGAAATAGACTGGATTTTAGACAAAGACGGATGTCCAAGCCGTTGATGCCATATATCTGCAGAAACTTGAAAAGTATCAAAGCTTTGAATAGGAGAACTAATATTGGGTGATGAGTCAAGAACATAGAGATTTTGGTGAAAAGATCCTCTACCAATCAATGAGTCCTGAATACACCCCTGTACATGAAGAAGATTATTAAGAAAAATACAACAAGAATCAG
The DNA here is from genome assembly GCA_036630335.1 of Physaria fendleri. Lineage (NCBI taxonomy): Eukaryota > Viridiplantae > Streptophyta > Magnoliopsida > Brassicales > Brassicaceae > Physaria > Physaria fendleri. The sequence goes on along the minus strand of CM071717.1, from coordinate 50,405,327 downwards.
AAGTAAATAAAACAGATACAGTAGTATTGTTAGTCAAAGCACTTATACTAATCAAATTGAGATACAGTAGTATTGTTAGTCAAAGCACTTATACTAATCAAATTGTAATTGAATTGAGGCACATAAAGAACTGATGAAGACTGAGCTGATCAGTCAGCTTAACAACACCAGAAACTGTAACAGCAATTCTAGTACCATTGGGAAGAGTAACAAAAGTATTAGCCACAGTTTCAGTACTAGAAAGCCTATTAATATCAAAACACACATGACAGCCAGCACCAGTATCAATTATCCAGGCAGTAGCATCAAAAGATAATCAGACTGAATAGAAGAAACTAAGTGACTGGACTGAACATGTTTACCTGATGACAAACATGTAGAAGAAACATGAGGAATGATATGGTGTTGAGGTTGAGAAACTGAAACTGTGCCATCAGGAAGAGTGAAATTGGTTCCAACTATTTGATTACACTTATTCAAGTCTTCCGGAGAAACTTTCAAAACAATGAGAAGTTGTTGAACTTGACCAGTATTGATTGCCACATTGCCTTCAGTCTGGCTGTTAGGATCAGAACCAGAATGATGAACACCAGACTGTCTAGCTGAATCAAGATAAATGATACTCTTGGCTATATCTTTATCAACCGCATTGATGATCCAGGTACATACAATACTAACACACCGTGACCAAGAACCAAAATCCGGATGAGATTCATCTAAATCAGCATAAGAACCATCAACAAAAACTAGCTTATTTCTAGCACGTATAGCCATGATCATTGAGCGGCGCCAAGTACCCAAATTCCCTAATCCAGTGAGTTTTTCAGAGATAAGAGATGTACCAGCATGGTCAGAACTATGAATGTAGAGAAGATTAGTGAAAGACGCAGCTGACGAATCTGTATCAATCAGATGTGCACGAGATACCCGAGGTTCCACACCAACAGGAGAAATAATCGGTGGCTCCACGCCACTTGAACGAGCAAAGGAATTAGTCGGATAATCGAAAGTCATTACGAAACGAGAGATGAGAAAAAGAACGAGACCAAAGAGAAGATGCTTCAATCACAGAAAGAAACCACAATTGCAGAAAGAATCAACAAAATCGACTCAAGAAGACAACAAATCAACACCAAAAACAAGAAATTTGATGGAAAATCAAATCTTGTTGCGACAAACACATAAAATTGAAGAGATCGCTCCACGCGAGAAGAAATTCGATGCAATCGAAGGAACTAGAATACCAAGACGAACTGAGATTGCGGAAAAACAAACATCTGATACCATATTACAAGCATTTCGCCATGGATTTAGCTCAAAGTTTTTTTGTTGATAGTCTAGTGGCTTCAAACTACATATTATTCCTTACCACAAGGCAAGATATGAGGATCGAACCCCGGTCTAGATATCCTGGAATCGCATTGTTGGCACATTTTTGCCACTTTACCTAGCGCGTTCTGCCCCCAAAAAACTATTAGAATCAAGTTTCAATTAAAATTGATAGTTTCAGATAATTTCGTATCTCAAATATAATATTTAAACCAAATTGAGTCGGATTAGAGCCAAACCAAAACAAAATCAAATTTGTTCTTAAATAAATACTAAATATAAGAGACTGAAATAGATATACAATGTTAGTGAAACTCACAAAACTTTCTCTAAGACACAGTTACTAATATATTTAGATCTGAAAACCCATTTGAGTTCACCGGTCTTTGGCGGCGGCGGTTTTCACCGCGTCGTCCTAGCCTTATGTGTATGTCATCCACGTTTTTCTTCTTTTCCTTGGTGTATATTCTCTTTTTATCATCTTTATCGTTGTTTTGTTTGTTCTTCTGTGTTCATCGTGTCTCTTCAAGATCAGTCTCCTTGTGCGAGGCCGCCGGTCTCGACCAATCCATCACTGCCAGAGGAGGTTCGTTCTTATCACCCACTATGCCGGTTTTGGATCCTAGAAGATTTTATTACAAGCATTGCGCCATGGATTTAGCTCAAAGTAGAAATAGAACTTTATTGATAACGAAAGTAAAAGAGAGTTTGTTACAAGTTAAATCTAACATAATAAAAATAACAGTATATAAAGGGAAAACCAAGTCTGGTTAACATAACCAATCATAACCAATAATATGAAACAGAAACAATTATACTAAAAATAACAGTATATAAAGGGAAAACCAAGTCTGGTTAACATAACCAATCATAACCAATAATATGAAACAGAAACAATTATACTAAACCGGAAATAACATGTTATACTCCAATACCCCCTCCTTAAGATGGAGAATATAAGTTGTGAAGCTCCATTTTGGACAAAAGATTCTTGAATAAAGCTAGTTGAACTGCTTTTGTAAAGATGTCGGCAAGTTGGTTCGTTGAACTGACATGAAGACATTTTAAGAAGCCACTCTGTAAGCGTTCCCGAACTATATGGCAGTCATTTTATATGTGCTTTATCCTTTCATGAAATACTGGATTGGAAGTAATGTGTATGGCTGATTGATTCTCGCAGTAAAGTGTAGCTGGTCCTATTGTTTCACACTGTAAATCATGAAGAAGAGAAGTTAGCCAAATCAACTCACATGTGGCGTCGGCCATAGCCCTATATTCAGCCTCCAAGCTATTGCGGGAAACAGTTGGTTGTTTCTTGGAACGCCATGAGATAAGTGAATTGCCCAGAAACATACAATAACCTGTTACACTACGTCTAGAGTCTAAACAAGCACCCCAATCTGCATCAGCAAATCCGGTTAGTTTTAAATCAGAATTACTAGAATAAAATAAACCTTGACCAGGGCTCTATTTGAGGAATCTTAAGACTCTATATGCTGCCTGAAGATGAGATGTTCTCGGCTTAGACATAAACTGGCTAAGTTTATGAACTGCATATGTGATATCTGGTCTTGTATGTGTTAAGTACAATAGTCTACCAACTATACGCCTGTAAATAGAAGGATCAGTCAATAAATCACCACTTGTATCAGATAGCTTACTGTTGGGTTCCATACTAAACTAATGAAAATACTACCTGTATATTCCAATACCCCCCTCTCAAGATGGAGCATACAAGTCATGAAGCTCCATTTTGGATATAAGGCTTTTGAACAGAGCTGGTTGAACCGCTTTAGTAAATACATCTGCGAGTTGGTTGATTGAGCTAACGTGCATACACTTTAAGAAGCCACTCTGTATGCGTTCCCGGACTATGTGACAGTCATTCTCTATATGCTTAGTTCGCTCGTGGAACACCGGGTTAGACGCAATGTGTATCGCAGATTGGTTGTCACAGTAAAGCACAGCTGGTTCTGCAGATTGACATTGTAAGTCATTAAGAACAGAATTTAACCAAATTAACTCACATGTTGCGTCTGCCATTGCTCTATATTCCGCTTCCGAACTACTTCTTGAAACTGTTGGCTGCTTCTTTGATTTCCAAGAGATCATAGAGTTTCCTAAGAACATACAATAACCTGTAACACTACGCCTAGTATCTAAGCAAGCACCCCAATCTGCATCAGCAAAACTTGTTAGTTTTAAATCAGATTGACTAAAGCACCCCAATCTGCATCAGCAAAACTTGTTAGTTTTAAATCAGATTGACTAGAATAAAATAAACCTTGGCCAGGACTCTGTTTAAGATATCTTAAGACTCTGTAGGCTGCCTGAAGATGTGATGTGCGTGGCTTTGACATGAACTGGCTGAGTTTATGAATAGCATAAGTGATATCTGGTCTTGTATGTGTTAAGTACAATAGTCTTCCAACTATGCGCCTGTAAACTGAAGGATCAGCCAATAAATCTCCACTTGTTTCAGACAACTTACTGTTAGGTTCCATAGGAACTGATACAGGTTTGCATCCCAAATATCCTGCATCTTCAAGAAGTTCTAATGTATATTTGCGTTGATTAATAGAAATCCCTGAAGCATTCCTGGCTATCTCAAAACCAAGAAAGAATTTAGCAGGACCAAGGTCTCTTAGTTTGAAAAATGATTGTAAGTAATTTCGAAAATCTGCTATAGCAGAATCATTATCACCAAAAATTAGTATATCATCTACATATACCAAAACAGCCATAAAAGTACCAGGGGATGATTTTGTGAACAAAGAATGATCTGATGGTGCTCTACGAAATCCAGCTGCTAAAATAACTCCTGACAGCTTCTGATTCCATTGCCTAGAGGCCTGCTTTAATCCATACAAGGATTTATGCAATTTACAAACATAATCTGGTGGATACTGATTCCATTGCCTAGAGGCCTGCTTTAATCCATACAAGGATTTATGCAATTTACAAACATAATCTGGTGGATATACTTTACCTGTGAGAGCAGAATAGCCTTCTGGAATTTTCATATAGATTTCTTCATCTAAGTCACCATTTAGAAAAGCATTGCTAATGTCTAATTGAGAAATAGACCAATTTTTCACAGCAGCAATTTTCATAAGTAACCTAAATGTTCCCATTTTAGCAACAGGAGAAAAGGTATCAAGAAAATCTAACCCCTCTAATTGAGTATACCCTTTTCCAACAAGTCTGGCCTTGTATCTTTCAATGCTACCATCTGGATTGTGTTTGATGGTATATAACCATTTGTTGCCAATTGGATGTTTTCGTATCTTTCAATGCTACCATCTGGATTGTGTTTGATGGTATATAACCATTTGTTGCCAATTGGATGTTTTCCTGAGGGTAATTCACATATAGTCCATGTCCCATTGTCTTCAAGAGAATTCATTTCTGAGATCATAGCATCCTTGAAATCTGAAGACTTAACAGCTTCTGTAAAATTCTTAGGAACAGAAACACTAGAAATGGATAACACAAAGTTTCTGTAATATTCAGAAACATTTTCATAAGACAAAACAGATGCAACAGGATGAACATCATAAGAAGAATTATCTAATAGATAACAATGATATTCCTGTAAACGACTAGGAAGTTTACTCTGTCTCTTAGGCCGAGTTTCAGGAACAACATTGTTATTACTAGTATGATGCGTACCTGAGCTCCTGCCACTGGAAGATGATGAAGAACCAGTTTCCATAACTGGATGTGCTGGTTGTGGAGCTGGTAATAATGTCTGATGCTCCATGGTACCAACACCAGAATGTTCTTCAACTAGAGGTACAGAATTGTTATGTTGTATAGGCAAGTCCGGTGTTGTAGTTGTAAACTCATCAATAGAAGGCACCAGAACATCTTGATGTGAAGCAGGATTAACATCTATCTGATCACGTGTAGATGTATCTGATCCAGGTATTGAAGTAATTCGGTCATTTGTTGCCAAAGCTGGTTCTGGAAAAATTGTGCCACACTCAGCAGGAAAAGAAAAATCTGCAACAGGTAATGGCAATACAGAGTGATCAAAAAAATCTGAAACAGGTGGCAAATCTTTAAATGGAAAAACTTGTTCATGAAAAATGATATCTCTAGAGATATGAATTCTTCTGGTTTCCAGATCCAAAACTTTGTAGCCTCTATAATCTGGAGGATAACCTATAAAAACACACGCATTAGCTCTCTTTGAAAATTTATGTTTGTCTTTAGACAAATCTGAGACAAAACACAGACAGCCAAAGACACGAAGATGATCATAACTTGGTGATTTTGAAGTAAGGACTTCAAAAGGAGACTTAGAATCAAGTAAAGGAGTGGGGGTTCTATTAATAAGGTATATAGCAGTTAAAACACATTCTCCCCAATACTCCAAAGGTAAATTTGATTGGAATAAAAGAGATCTAGCCACATTTAAAATGTGTTGATGCTTCCTCTCAACAACACTATTTTGTTGAGGATAAAAGAGATCTAGCCACATTTAAAATGTGTTGATGCTTCCTCTCAACAACACTATTTTGTTGAGGTGTATAAGGACAAGAGTAAGTGTGGATAATACCTTTGGCTTTAAAAAAATCTGTAAACTTAAGTTCAGGGGCATTATCTGACTTTACTACCTTGACCATCACCTGAAACTGATTGAAAATCATATTGATAAAATCAGGAAATATAGAAGAAACTGCAGCCTTACTCTTTAAGAGATATGTCCATGTCACCCTGCTACAATCATCAACAATAGTTAGAAAGTATTTGTATCCTTCAATAGTAGGAATATGAAAAGGACCCCATATGTCAACATGTAACAAATCAAATGGTTTATTAGACAAATTGTTTAAAGCAGGCCCCATATGTCAACATGTAACAAATCAAATGGTTTATTAGACAAATTGTTTAAAGCAGGGAAAACAAGACGTTTTTGTTTAGCTAAAGGGCAGATAGAACAACAAGACTTAGTCAACTTAGCAGAAGAAAGATTTAACAATTGAGAAATAGATTGAATCTTTGATGAAGAGGGGTGTCCAAGCCTTTGATGCCATGTATCCGCAGAAACTTGAAAAGCTTCAAAATACTGAATAGAAGAACTCTTATTGTTGTCGGGTGAATCAAGAACATAGAGATTTTGGTGAATATGACCTCTACCAATCACTGAGTCCTGAGTAGTCGGGTGAATCAAGAACATAGAGATTTTGGTGAATATGACCTCTACCAATCACTGAGTCCTGAGTACACCCCTGCACATTAAGTAGATTATCAGGAAAAATATAACAAGAATCATTAGTAAACAGAACCGAGACAGAAGTATGCTTAGTCAAGGCACTTATACTAATCAAATTAAACTTGAACTGAGGAACATATAAAACTGGATAAAGACTAAGCTTGTCAGTCAATTTCACAGTACCAGAAACAGTCACAGCAATTTTAGTTCCATTAGGAAGAGTAATAAAAGTATTGCTCACAGTTTCAGTACTAGAAAAACTGTTAATGTCAAAACAGACATGACAGCCCGCACCCGTATCAATAATCCAGGCATTAGCATCAAAAGATGCATCAGTCTGAATAGATGAAACTAAGTGACTGGACTGAACATGTTTACCTGAAGACAAACCTGACGAAGAAACATGTGGGGTAAGATGAGTTTGGGGCTGAGAAGTGGAAACTGTGCCATCTGGAAGGTTGAAGTTTGTTCCCATGAGTTGATTGCACTTGTGTAAATCTTCTTGAGAAACCTTCAAGACACTAAGAAGTTGCTGGACTTGATCAGCATTAACAGCCACTTGACCTCCATTTTGGTTACCAAGATCATTGTCCAAATGCGGATTAGTGGAAGTGATCATGTTAACCACATTTTCTTTTCTTTGATTCTGGCCAGAGGAAACTGAAGTAGGCTTGGCTTGGGATTGAGTTGAAGTTTGACCCGTCTTGTAACCAGGAGGATAGCCATGAAACTTGGGATTGAGTTGAAGTTTGACCCGTCTTGTAACCAGGAGGATAGCCATGAAGTTTATAACATTTGTTTACCGTATGACCACTCATACCACAATGAGAACAAACGGGACGACCCTTGCCTTTGAAGTGCCCATAAGCTGCAATAAAAGCATCATTTGCTTCCTGTTGAGACTGAGAAACCGGAACTTGATGAACATGAGACGCCTGAAACACCGGATTAGTAGTAGCAATGCCAGTGCTAATATTGCGTTGTCTCTCTTCTTGGGAAACCAGATTAAACACCTTAGTAAGAGATGGTTTGGGTTCCATCATTAAGATTTGACCACGAGTAGCCTTATAGCTATCATCTAAACCCATCAAAAACTTAAGAATCTTGTCCTGCTCCTTTTCTTCTAACACAATCTGCATATTGGGACAAGTATTCTTACCACAACAACAAGTGAAAGTTCTTTGATTATTCTTAAGCTCTTCCCACAATTGCTTAAGCCGAGTATAATAAGCACTGACACTTTGATGTCCTTGAACCTCTGAAAACAGCATTTGCTTGATCTCTGCAGTCCTTGGACCATTGTTTTGCTTAAACTGATCATGGATGTCAAGCCACATCTGCCTAGCTGAGTCGAGATATATGATACTCTTAGCAATATCTTTATCTACAGCATTAATAATCCAAGTACAGACTATACTCACACAACGAGACCAAGAACCAAAATCCGGATGATTCTCATCAAGATCAGCATAAGAACCATCAACAAAAACTAGTTTGTTCCTAGCGCGTAAAGCCATAACCATTGAACGACGCCATGTACTAAAATTTCCCAAACCAGTTAACTTCTCAGAGACAAGAGAGATACCAGCATGATCGGAGCTGTGAATATAGAGAGGATTTGAGCTAGGATCCATAAACGAAGCTGTAGAAGAATTAGGATCAACCTGTCGCGCAGGAAATCCTGGAGGAACTACCGGAGATACATGAGGCGGCTCCACACCAACCGAATGAACAACTGAATTTGTAGGATAATCCGAAGTCATCGCAACACGAGAAAAGAGACCGAGATCCAAACTTGATCAAGAAAGATTCAGCTAAGAGGATAAAGAAGCTTCAATTACCGAGATACACCAAGATCGAAGAAAGAACCCGAGCTATCGACTCCACCAGAACGCAAATCAAAGACAAAATCCAAGAAATCTGATTTATCGACTCCACCAGAACGCAAATCAAAGACAAAATCCAAGAAATCTGATTCAAAATCAAACTCCGATACGAAGAACTCATGAACAGAAGAAATCGCTCCACGCGACTACAAAATCGATCCAATCGATTGCACAAAAACACCAAGACGAATCACAATTGCGGAAAATTAGACATCTGATACCATATTAGAAGAGATTCGCCATTGATGCGATCAAGATTTGAAGAGAAACATCGATTTTATTGATTAGCAAAAGTAATTGTTTGTTACAGAACGTTAACCTCAAACTAATACAACACTTTGTTTATATAGGAAAAGATAAAGCCCGGTTTAACATAACCGAGGAACCAAATACAAATTAGAAATAAACCAACCTAAATGTAAACTTACCTGTATATTCCAATACCCACCCTGTTTCATAAAAGAATCTTATTCTGTTTGTGGTGTTTTGAATAAGGATCATCGGTGATTTGCATCTCCGTTTCTGCTCTTATCCCATCGCATCGTCACATTCATAGCCAAAGTGTCATTATGTAGGGTATCGTGATAGTATCACTGTCCTCTTTGTTCCCACTTTGCTTTGAGTCTTCGATATCTTATCTCCCTTCCCCTGCAATCTTCATGCATCTGTTGCTTTTAAGTCTGTTTTGTGTTGTCTAACTGTGCATAATAGCCTGGTCATGGTGACTTTCAGAGGGGCAATTATATCTGATCTGGCATTACCTTTCCATTTACTCTAAAGCCGTCCAAATTCATCAACTTTAGGTAATTCGACAAAGGAGGCTTTATCCTCTGATCATAAACACAATCAATTTGCAAATAGAAACTGGCTTACATACCTTAGATTCAGAAAGGAGAGAAGCGTGCTCCTTTCTAAGGGAAAAATAGAAACTGGCTTACATACCTTAGATTCAGAAAGGAGAGAAGCGTGCTCCTTTCTAAGGGAAGCGATTTGACAGAAAAACTTCCTTCAAGATCGAGTAGCTTCACATAGTATAGAGGCTTTCCCACTGTTCTGCTGATTCAATTCTGCGACAACAGTAAAATGTTCCAAATTCGAATGAAAGAAGTGATATTCTACCAAGTGTATCGGCTAAATCACTGAACAACTTATTCAAATACTCACGCTTAAGTCTCTCAAGAACAGCCTTTTTAATCCTTTTGGGTACTTTACCTTTTTTACTACACCTGTTGTACCCAACCAAAAAATGAAATCAATCACCACAAACAAAGAAAAAAGTGTCCATTCCATTAATCTATCTCTAAAATTGAAGATTCTTCACCTTTCATCTGAAGTAACATTTGCTTCATCAGTAGATGTTGATGAAGTTTCTTTCATATAAGTATCATAACTAAAACCTAATCAAGACTATATGGAACCAAAGAAACCAAAGGAAACATAATGAGGGTAATTTCAAGTCTTGTACTTTACAAACCACTTTTACTCTCAGAGCAAAAGGGTGTCGATCCAAACAATGTACACAGCTGTAGAGGTTCACGAATTGAAAAAAAATATAGGATGGTCTTAACACGTCCTCCAATAGCTAACGTTTTCAAAACATGTTAAGTAACAACTTTAATTTTTTAATTTCAGAACTATAATGTAAAGAAGAAAAAGTATACCACTTAAATGCAGAAAAGATACACAACTACGAATTGGAAAGATACAAAAAAATTTGATAAAAGATAAGATTTTAGAGATAAGTATAGAAGAGAGTTCTCTACCTTGTTTTTCATAACATCTTTCAAAAGTTGAGTAATCCTTGATAGAGTCTCAATTTTGTTTTGCATTTCACTCACATGAGTCAGATTAGCCACATTTTTATCAGCCTGAAGTTAAGCCAACAAAGAAGTTAGAAACAAAGCTTTAACAAAATCTACTACAAATATAAAGATAAGTTATCATCCGGCTAGGAAATACAAATTTCATGATCCATATCTTATTTCACTTTGAAAGGGAAACAAAATCCTAAAAAATATACCTTCCTCCCTTGAAGCTCGACCTGCAAGTCTGCAATTTTCCTTTGAACAGCAGATAACTCGCTCAAGCTTTTATTAAATCATTCACCTCCTTCAACATTTGAAGACTGCTTTGCATTTCACCTCCTTCAACATTTGAAGACTGCTTTGCATTTCTTCCTACAGTAGAAAAGCATTGACCTCATGAACCTCCTTCAACATTTGAAGACTGCTTTGCATTTCTTCCTACAGTAGAAAAGCATTGACCTCATGAACTTGTTTTAATAAGCGTTACCGCTTACCACATAGTTAACTGAAGCAGCTGATTGATATGGAGACAAATGTTTTACAAAATGTAGCCAATTGAATAGATAATTAGCCATAAATCTTCTCTAATTCACGACAAATTAAGATACAGTATATAAAAACCTAGGTTTAAAGATCGAAACATATGTTTTAGAGATTCACAAAACTCACAAGTTGTAAATTCCTCTTCCTCACTCCTCGTAAACACAATCTCCTTCAAATTAACAGATTTCTTATCATTTTCTTCTGCAAGTCAATCTAACCGCAACAACCATATACACACTATGCTCGGCCAATAAATTAATCAAATAGGAAATGATTTAAGTGAATAAGAGAAGCTACGGGTGACCTACCTGCTGACGGAGGAGCGACTACGAAACCCAGATCAGAGGCGATGGAGAGAGCATCAGAATAAGTATATTGGGAAATGAGTTAAAAAAAGGAGATGAATAGATTTGTGTAACTCTCAGATGTGAATTTTAATATGCAGAGAATATTGTGAAAATGACGTGAGACTCTCAAAATTATTGCCGTCACCAAAAAAAAAACTCTCAAAATTATCTTGCTGCCATCCGTGAAAATACTCTTCTAATCTAGCTTTTAATCCTAGTTATTTGGTTCTTCAGATTAATTTCGGATAGGAATCGATTGGTTTCAAATCTCTCAGTTCTTGTATTTTGAAACCGTTTTAGTACTAAAAGGATTTATATCGGTTATGGTACATATCTTTCCGGTTTTGATTCGATTCGGGTAATACTCTTAAGAATCTAAAAAAACCGAACATGATTGGATGATTTAATATTGATTCTAAATTACCCTATAAGTTCTAAATACCCAATCCACTTTCTAATTTAACATCCTTAATAGACTATGAATGATATATATCATACATTACCAGGGCCGGCCCCGAAAAATACAAGGCTACAAGCAAAAATATGTTAACATACAAAAAGAATTACGAAACAAAATTTATATATACCGATTATGTAGACTAAGATTTTAAGGCCGCAAACACAAGCTTCCCTTTTGCTAGTGTACCCATGCAGCTATGATCATTACATAAGTGGTCTAATTATATATAATATATACAACATTCGAGTTCATATATATATTAGAGTATTGAAAATATCTTAGATATTTTAGTTTATTTGCCTATAAATACTTATGTAAACATTC
>CM071717.1:50348807-50362217 GCA_036630335.1 Physaria fendleri | reverse complement strand
GCATGGATCGCTATACGTAAGTTTTATAAACATTCATTTTTATTTAAAGTTACTTTAAGTCAAAAATAGAAACTTTTGATTATGTTGTTTATAGTTCTCAGAGTTTTATCGAGATTTTTTTTGTGGTGTTCAGTGTATCCTGAATACAAGATCAAAAGAATGAATGGAATATGGATGGATGTCTGGACATTGACAAGGAAGGACTCTTTTAGAGGCCAAAGGTGAATTTAATTCCGCATCAGAAACGATTCTAGGAGAAGTTTTAATTGATTGGTCTTGGTTCTAAAAATTCTTTAGATATGTTCAATTCAATATGATAGTTTTACAAAATCATATTAAAATAATTATGAGCTCAACTACTTGTCTAGATGCATATACATTATGTACTTAAAGCCATTATTGATATGTTGTGTGTTTGGTGTTTTCTAATGCAGAGTTAAGTCTTGATGGTTTGTGTGGCCAATGTTTTGGAGGGTTCATCTAAAATGGGACTTTATGTGTATTTGTGTATTCAATTTTGATTCAAAAAAATGCAGATTTTGTCTATTTTGGTTTAGAGAATGTAGCCGACAATATCAAAAAAAAGTTAAGTAAACGCTTCAAAACATTTTTTCAGAGATTTCTTATAATTTCGGGTATTTATATAGTTACTTTTGGTTATATAATTAAGGGGTGTTATTGGTTTATGATTTTTAAATACTTTTGATCACTTTTAAAGATTTGTAGAAAGTAATTCAATTTGGGATAAGAATTATCATATTTATTGTGGGCTTTTGCAATGCTCTTTTATGTCTTCTTACGCCTATCTCCTCTAGCATGGATTGCACTACGTAAGTTTTATAAACATTCATTTTTATTTAAAGTCGGTTTAAATCAAGAATAGAAACTTCTGACTATGTTGCTTATAGTTCTCAAAGTTTCATCGAGATTTTTTGTAGTGTTCAGTGTATCTTGAGTACAAGATCGAAAGAATGAATTGGAAAAGGATTAAGGATGGATGCCTGGACACTGACAAGGAAGGACTCTTTTAGAGGCCAAAGGTGAATTTAATTTCGCATTAGAAACAATTCTAGGAGAAGTTTTAATTGATTGGTCTTGGTTCTAAAAATTCTTTAGATATGTTCAACTCAATATGATCGTTTTACAAAATCATATTAAAATAATTATGAGCTCAACTACTTGTCTAGATGCATATACATTATGTACTTACAGCCATTATTGATATGTCGTGTGTTTGGTGTTTCTTATGCAGAGTTAAGTCTTGAGGGTTTGTGTGTGTGTGGCCAATTTTTTGGAGGGTTCATCTAAAATGGGACTTTATGTGTATGTGTGTATTCTAGTTTGGTTCAAAAAAATTCCAGATTTTGTGTAATTTTGGTTTAGAGAATGTAGCCGACAATATCAAAAAAAGTTAAGTAAACGCTTCAAAACATTTTTTCAGAGATTTCTTATAATTTCGGGTATTTATATAGTTACTTTTGGATATATAACTAAAAGAATCGAATCGAATAGAATCGTTTTTAAAATTTTTTTTATCGGATCCTAATTTTAAGTAACTATACCGAACTCAAATTATATAGACCCAAACCGAAACAAATCCGAATTGATTCTTAATAGTTACTAAATTTTATATACCCAAAAGAACTGAACCGATCCGAAACAAATCCGAATTGATTCTTAATAGTTACTAAATTTTATATACCCAAAAGAACTGAACCGATCCGAATACCCAAACACTCAGGACTAATCTCAACAAATATTTATATTTCAAGAATAAATTTGCTCAAAAATATATTATGTATATNNNNTCGAATATTAATGGACGTAGAACATCACAAATCCGGCCACATCACTAAACCAACCGTAGAAATTCCTCCGAAAAAGCTTCTCTCCTCCGTCAACTCACCATCAAGTCCTCTTCCAAAAGACTATTCTTACAACTCAGACTCCGAAGATCCTTACGCAAGAGACCATTTCCGAATGTACGAATTCAAGATCCGCCAATGCACACGTAGCCGTAGCCACGATTGGACAGACTGTCCTTTTTCCCACCCCGGCGAAAAAGCTCGTCGTCGTGACCCTCTTAAGTTTCATTACACAGGCGAAGTATGTCCTCAGTTTAGCCGACATAATGGCTATTGTAGCCGTGGAGATGAATGTGGATTTGCTCACGGTGTTTTTGAGTGTTGGCTTCATCCTAGTCGTTATAGAACTGAAGCTTGTAAAGATGGTAAACATTGTAAAAGAAAAGTTTGTTTCTTTGCTCATTCTCCACGTCAGCTTAGGGTTCTTCCTCCTTCACTTGGTTTTGGCTGTGAAACGACGGTGTTGAGTAATAAGAATAATAATCGGTGTTGTTTGTTTTGTTCTCATTCTCCGACGAGTACTCTCTCGAGTTTATCACGATCACCACCGTCCTTTTCACGGCTGACCAACCGTCGTACTGCGGTACTAAACGAACTGATTAGTTCTTTAGATTCCGTTAGTCTCACGGCTTCTTCTTCATCACAAATTGCTTCTACGCCAACTTATCTTCATAGCCAGATTCAGTTGCCGCCGGAAAGTTTCTTCAGCGATGAAATTACGCCACGTGGTGGCTTGTTAAGTGATTTTACGGCGGCTGCAACTGCGGCAGCGGAAGCTAGGGACAAGAATGGATTTGAAGTTGGTTCTAGTGGAGATCTTGATCTTGGTTGGGTCAATGATCTCTTGACATGAAGAACAATGTGAGTCAACTCGGAAGTAGTATCTGAGATACGGCGGCGGTGTTCCGTCGTAGTACATTGTTTATTTCAATTTAATTTCTACCATTTTAAAATTATTTTCTTGAGTTATTAGTTTTTTTTTTTTTTTTTAATTAACTTGTATTGTTATAATGATCTCTTGGAACTTGTAATATCATCTACTCTATTCGGATCGAATTTCTATGTAATGTTTACTTCAAAATATTCTGTCTAATAAAATAAAGATGTTGTAATTAATGTCAATTACATCAATTCATCAAAGAACTGTATATATATATGCTCTATAGTAATGCTACTAATTATGTAACTGTGAATCATCAACATTATAATTGTAATTATATTTCAAGATTTGTGTTAGGGATGGAGAACAACGTTATTGTTACGTTTCGTTGGTTGATTATGGAGCAAATGTACTATTCCCATCATTCACTACAAAATTTTATTCATCTTTTTTTGACACTAAAGTTTTTAAAAGTGATTATATATATTCCCACTCCGAGAGCACTTTGTTTCCTAGGAGACATACTTATTTTAAAGACATTTTTATACACAATAAAATTTTATTTTTGTATGTATTATAAGATAATTGAGTTTAAAATCTATGGATGTAAAATAAAACTCAAAAAACATTAAACAACCAATCAGATTTAACTTATATTCTTTTATTTTCTAAATAAAATGTGAAGCAATCAAACAATCAAATTTAACTTATATTCTTTTATTTTCTAAATAAAATGTGAAGCAATCAAAATTGGATATGTGTCAAAAAAGAATGAAAGAGAAATGAATTTATGTTTCAACTAGTATAATTTTACTTAAAATTCAGTACCCCATTGTACATACTTTTAAGTAGTTTAATTAAAGCTGACTAGGATTCATCTACTACCCCATTGTAAATGGTCTTAGAGAACTAAATAAAGTAAAGATGAAAATGTTTTGGAGTATATGGAGAACATTTATTATTGACATAGAGGAAAAATAAATGATGTATACTATGTATGGTAACGTATAGAGACTATAATTTGATTTTCGTCAACGCAAATAATTATTTGTGATGATTATGTACGTCTCCTTTATTGATTACTACATATAATTATTGGTGATGCAACTTGCAGGTCCTCGTTAATAGAGCCACATACGGTAAACTAGAAATAAACCTTGGATGTTTATGTAGATTCTTTTTTGGTAGAAGGTTAACATATACTTCCATTTACTTGTTACATTTTGAGTTTATGATATCTGAATATATATTTTTTTTTTCTCAAAATATTTTTTTTTATAAAAAAATGTGAAAACAAATATAACTCTT
This sequence comes from Physaria fendleri, assembly GCA_036630335.1. Classification (NCBI taxonomy): domain Eukaryota; kingdom Viridiplantae; phylum Streptophyta; class Magnoliopsida; order Brassicales; family Brassicaceae; genus Physaria; species Physaria fendleri. The sequence continues at coordinate 50,358,164 of CM071717.1, read as the reverse complement.
GACAGAAAAGAAAGTGAAAACAAATATAGCATAATTCAAAGCCAAATTGGACCAAATACACATTGACCATTATAAAATCTAGAAAGACTGATTATCTCCTAACCACCGCGATTCAAGTTATGAAAGATCCACTATAACGAAAGTCAATGTGTGAAAAAAATTGATGGCTTTATACGCAATTGCATATTTTCGCTTCTCACACGATGACTCACACTAAACATTGGTTATTATAAATGGTATTTTTACGATTAAGCGTTTATTTAATGGTGTTATTGATAGATATAAGGTTATATTCGTCGTAAAAAAGGTTCCATCAACAACATGAGTTAGAATACGATAAGAATTTCAGTCCCATGGTCAAATCCATGACGACCCACCTTGTTCTCTACATTGTTGTTTCGAAATCATGGTCAATCCGTAACAATGCCTTTATTCAGGTCCTCTAGCTGAAGAGGTGTATATTGTTCATTCATCAGGATTCATCGACGCTGACCAATCTTACCATGTTTGTCGCTTACATAAAGCGTTATATGGCCCTAAGCAAGCACCTCGAGCCTGTTATCAGGAGCTGTGCAGTCACCTCCTACATCTCGGATTCACAAACTCTACCACTGATACCTCGCTCTTTGTCATGATTACTGCGACGCCACTCTCTATGTCCTTGTCTATGTCGAAGATATTATTCGCCAGGAGTAGCACTCGTTTGGTCAATGACATCATCGATTGTGTTGCTGCCAAATTCTCACTTAAGGATCTCGGTCACCACAACTATTTCCTTGGGATTGAAGCCACTCGGACAAAACATGGTCTACATCTCATGCAACATAAATACACCATAAACCTTCTTGTCCACACGAAGATGAAATATGTACCAGTCCCCACACCATTATGCCGGATCCTTAGCTCAATATCATCACTGGTTTGGCTCTACCTAACCTGACTGAGTATCACACTATAATCGGGAGTCTACAATATCTTTTCTCTCCCCAGACCAGACATTGCATATGCAGTCAGCCATTTATCACAATTATGCATGAATCAACTGATGCACACTCGTAAGCTGCGAAGAGTGTTCTTCGGTATCTCCGTTGCCCTATATCTCATGGCATCATGATTCACACTTCCTCACATATGTCATTGCATGCTTTCTCCGATGTCGACTGAGCTGGTGACCAAGATGACTATGTATCCACTAATGGCCGTACCTTGAACTCCTTATCTGCTAAAAAGCATCGTGGGGTCGCTCGATCATCTAATGAGGCAAAATATCAAGCAGTTGCCAAAACTGTCTCAGAACTCTGCTGGCTCTGATCCCTCTTTACAAGATTTTGCATTCACTCTCGATTGCATTCACTCTCGACCCCACTGGTCGTTTACTGTGATAATGTAGGCACCACATATTTATCGACTAATTCAGTATTATATTCCCTGATGAAGCACATCTACCACTTCATATATGATAACGTTCGAGTTGGAATTCTCCGTGTATATTATGTGTCCACCAAGGATCAACTCATTGACGACCTCACCGAACCACTCGCCGATCAACGGTTTCTCAAGCTACCAAACAAGATTGTGACGTCACCCCTAAGGTAACCCTTATGGAGTGTGCTGAGTTTCAATCAAGAGACGAACCTCTTGGGAGTTTATCGCAAGTGCACGAATATATTCACTGGTAGCTAGATCGGGGTCGATCCACGAGGAACTCTGGTACACGTCACAATACTCTTCCTAATTTTGCCTAGTACGATAGAGAGGTTGGTTGATTGGGTTTTTTCGAGATAAAAAAAAAACTAAAATAAATAACAAAAACGTTGAGGCCTAGGAAATTGAACTAAGGGACCTAGGATCTATGGATCTCTCGACTATTCAGATTCTAATTAAATCTTATCTAGAACTCAGGCACAGATATTGAATACACTTTGGTGTATGGTCGTACCCGTCATATACCCTAGAGGTTGCAAGGTCAGAGCCTCCCGGCATCGCCATGATGTGTGACCACCCCTAGTGAGCATTATCTCGCACAAGTCCAATTTTTTCACAATCTTATTTGAACATCGATTTTATCGCCAAAGTTTAGTTGCCCATCACTGCTATGTTCAAGGAACCGTGATCTTTTATAAAACACAGTTACTTCTAAAATCATAGGACAACTAGCTACGAAACCCTAAGCACTAGTCAATACATGACAGAAATTTTCTTAAACACATCTAACCTATTAACAACAGATCCACATTCCCTAAGTATATTCCCTTAGGGCCAAAACCTTAATCCCTCAACTAGGAGACCACTTGCTCATAGAGCAAGAAACCCTAAGAGGAAGCATCTTCCTAATCCTAAAACTAAAACTAAAAACTAAAAGAAAACTTTTAAAGGAAACTAAACTTTATTAGAAGATTTTATGTTTCGAAACTGATGATTAGAAGGGATACATGGGGCCTCTACTTAAAGTAAAGGAGGAGAAAAATGAAAACCCTAGATCTATAACTTGTTCGAATGAACCCAAGGTAGTTAGGTCGAGCACTTGGTGGAGTCGCCGTTATCCGAAACTTTCATCCTTATCTTCCCGAAGGAATATTAGCATATGTCCAGCTTCAATGAACATATCTTCTCAGCACAATCAAGGTAGTTCAACCGAGCCCAGGGTAAGGTTGCACGACCGAGCTAGTGTGCTCGACCGAACTAGGTTCTGACTTCTCCTTTGTCTTTTTCTCATTTTGGGTGTTCAGAAATCTCTAAGTCCAGCCTCCAGTTGGTTCAATGAAGTCCCTACTGCATCCTTCTTTAAGTTTCGATTTCTTGTCTTTTCATCATTTCCGAAATTTTGGCTTCCTTTATCTATTTCTAATCTAAAAGTTCTAATAACTAAAAAAAGCAAAACAAAAACACCTTGGAAACACAAAAACAGTGTTAGAAAACGGTAAAATATCTACATATCAGATTGGAATGACAAAATTCTCTTCATCTTGAAAGGTCGTGTAGAAGATTCTGAAAAATTTAATTCCTAGATATCGGATGATCCCTGCAAATCATAATCCTTGCATTATAGTCATCTGATGGGCCTGAAGTAGGCTTCTCAGGTTTCACCCAGGAATACTAGAAAGTAGAACTAGGAGCTTAACCCTTTCTTGACCGCAAGTGCACGGATATGGTCACTTGTAGCTAGTTAGGGATCGATCCACGAGAAACTGGTATCCGCCACTATATGCTTCCTAATTCCGGCTAGTATGTGAGTGGGTTTTGCTTAGGTTGGTTGGTTGATTTAGATTCAAGCATAAATTAAATAAAATAAAACTAAACGCAGAGGTCTCGAGAATTGATCTAAGGGACCTAGGATCTGTGGATCTTTCGACTATTCAGATTCTAATCTATTCTGATCTAGAACTAAGACACGAATGTTGAATACGCCTTGGCGTATGGTCGCATCCGTCATACTCTAGGGTTTGCAAGGTCAAAGCCCACCGGGTGACCTGGTGGATTAACGAATAGGTTTGACCATCACCCTAGAGAGCATTAATTCGATCATGTCCGATATGTTCACAACTGTTCAAATACGGTTGTGAACATATCGGGCTTGATCGAATTAATGCTGTTCAAATACGGTTGTGAACATATCGGGCTTGATCGAATTAATGCTCTCTAGGGTGGTGGTCAAACCTGATCATTAGTCCACCAGGTCACCCGGTGGGCTTTGATCTTGCAACCAGGTCACCCGGTGGGCTTTGATCTTGCAAACCCTAGAGTATGACGGTTGCGACCACACGCCAAGGCGTAGTCAATATTCATGCCTGAGTTCTAGATCAGAAAAGATTAGAATCTGAATAGTCGAGAGATCTATTGATCCTAGGTCCCTTAGGTCAATTCCCGAGGCCTTTGCGTTTAGCTTTAGTTTATTTAATTTATGTTTTCGAATCTGAACCAGCCAATCAACCCAAACGAACGCCATTGTTGTACTAGCTGGAATTAGGAAAAGTATAGTGTCGAGTACCAGAGTTCTTCGTGGATTGATCCCTAACTAGCTACAAGTGACTATATCCGTGCACTTGCGGTCAAAAAGAGTTAAACTCCCAGGTCTACTTTCTAATATTCATGGGTAAAACCTGAGAAGCCTAATTTGAGCCTATCAAAACCCTAAGAGGAAGCATCTTCCTTATCCCTAGAGGCTAACTAAGACTAAAAACTTTAAAAGAAGGCTAAACTTTATTAGAACTTTTTATCTGTTGAATCTGAATGATTACAAAGAGTTCAGGGAGCCTCTATTTATAGTGGTGGAGAAAAATTCAAGACAGATCTAATATTCCCTAGCATTCGAGAGAATCCACTTGGGTTCACTCGAGCTCTTCATGCTTATCCTCTTTGAGCCCTGAATCTCGAACCTTTCGTGCTTATCCACTTCGAGGAGTTGTTTGCACCCTTGACCTAGCTCGTATCTATCTTGAATGGGTCAAGCTCGAGCGAATCTGAGCTAATCTTCAAAATCTAACCCGGTCGGGCCAACGGCCCAGCCGAACGGGTCTCGGTCGTCTTGGGTCTTCAGAAATTTCTAAGTATTTGTTACATTTGGTGCAGTGAAGCCTCCAAATGCATCCTCTGTCTTTTAAGAGCTGATTTCCTTTTCAAATCATTAGCTCTCATCCTTCGTTTCTGGATTAAAAGTCCTGATAAAGAAATAAAAGAAAACAAAAATACCCTGGAAACACCGGAAATCAGGGTTAGAAAACGGTAAAAGAATCAGTATATTATCATCTAAAGTCAATTGTAATATTTTGCATTTACTTCATTTCGATTTTCACCTAAACCTTGTGTAATATATATATATTCTTACACATATTGAATATTGAATATAAAAATATCATTTAACTTACTGTGGTCACTTACTGTGGTCATAGCTCTGGTTGATCAATTACCTGATTAGGGATGAAAAATCTGATTCAAATTAAATTTTAGCGTATTCTATTTTTTCGCTTCTAAGTGAATGTTCACACTAAAACAAAAATTTCTGTCTCTGAAAAGAACCAAGAGAGGCGAAATTAGGTAGATATTGTAAGTTAGAAGCTGGTTATTTATTTTACATAGTCAAATTAGATTTGGTATTTTATTCCTATGTATTCAAATTTATATGAATTATTCAAAATAAATAATTGAAAACCAAATTTTTTTTATTATTTATTTAAATACATCGAAATTTATCAAAATTTAACTGAATATATTTAAAACATTATAACAATATGTAATTTTATGTTAATATATCTTTTTTTTAATTTTTTTTTTTCTTTTTAAGCCTTATAACAAAAAAAAAAAATCTTCTTCTTTTTTCAGGGAATGCTAGTATATATAAAATACCGAAACTATTGATATATTTGTAATTGGAAATTTTTGTGTATCTGCATTTATCATGTTGGCTTGTTTTCTTTTTTATCCTTAGAAGTCATGAGATTTGAGACTCTTGCGAGTCCGTACAACAATACAGCATGGAGACAAGACCATATTGTTTTTTCTTGTTTCTCCAAAACAATTCTCCTTCCAAATTTCGAAACCATAATCTCAAATTTACCATAACACTTTAATTAGTCAAAGGAATACTGATTTTTTTTTTTTTTTTTTTAAAACTCAAAAATTTTTTTTTTTTTTTTTTTAAAACTCAAAACAAAGAGAACTTTCTATTACAATAAAGATTCAAAAGTCTAAAGCCCTGAATCTGTTTTGCTTGGTTTCAGTTTAAAATTTCAAATATTGAATACACTGTCCCATTGACAAAAAAAAAAACAATACATTACCTGTCTGTGACAAAAACAAAAAATTTTAAACATTACCTGTTCGGGTGTTTCCATAGTGGTAATTTGATTTTGGTGCAAGTTTCTAAAAACTAGATTTGTTTCAGATATTCACTGTGATTTCGCCCCCACTAAAACAAAGTAAAACTCTTTTATATTACTAATATGCATACTTGTTCTTGTTATGTCGAATGTAATTAAAAAGAGAAAAAGCATTAACGCCAAAGAAATAAGAGGTGTATTGGATCTAGAATTGTAGATGATTTGGTGTGATTGAAGATATTTAAAATTTCAAGAGATTTAAGTGAGATTTTAGGATATTTGGTAGATTTTTTTAATATTTTTTATTAAAGAAAAAGAAAAATTGCTTATGATTTGGTGAGATTTATACAATAAAAAGGAAAATACTCTTGTGATTTTGAGAGGGTTTTAGAATCTTTTTTGTGTGTGTGTGCGCCCTTATTTTTAGATAATTCTCAACTGGGTTTGTGTAAAGTTCGTATCTTTTAAGCAAATCCTATCTTCTATTAACTTTTTGAGATTTTGTTTTTCATTTTTGTGTGTTTTGCAGCTAAAAGAATGAATTCTTGTTACTCATTTGCCTTGGGGATAAACAGTTCTCTCTTGCCCAAAATTTGTCTCAAAAATGTAGGGAACATATTTTGGTTGTGCTGTTCAGATTCTCTGATACCTTAGACACTCTTCTAAAGAATTACCTCAAGAAGACTGCTCAAATGATCATGTTTGCTTTGTTTTATGCGTAAAATTTATTCCAGGAGAAATAATCATGTTAGACACTCTTTGCATATTGGGAGTTTGTTCAAGGTAAAATTTTCTGCAATTACATTATATCAATTAAATTTAGCTTTATAAGAAAGTGTAGTTGGTCTTCACTCTTGGTTTTTTAGAAATCAAAAATGTTGTTTACTTACCAGGCGAATGTTACATAACGTGATTGTGATATAACGTGAATATATATATATATATTTTTCATTGGAGATACCTAAAGTGAATGTGTTATTTTCTTTTAATGTGAAGGTTTTCAATTTTTAAAATACCATGTATTGTTATTCTTTTCATTCATATTTTCAACTGAAAATGTATACAAAATCTTCCAAAATCACAAGTGCTCTTTTCTTTTAGTTTTTTTTTTTCCATTTTGAATAACATGACATTTAGTATTACTTAAATAAATTTTTATTTGAATAAATAAAATTATAAGTCACTTTAAAATATTTTAAATGAATATCAAGTATAATAACGTAGTATTTAAGAAGTTATTTTAAAATCACAAGTTCAATTACATATAATTTTAATAAACAAAATCAGAATCATAAGATTCTAATTTGAATACAACCCCTATATTAAAAGTACGTTTCTTCTTCGGTACTAAAAGAAATCGTGAACTCTATATATCATGGTAAAAGGCCAAAAACAACATGGATTTTTTCAATAGTGTTGTTTTCAACCTGAACTTTGGTATCGTGCCAATTTCAACCCGAATAACCTAAAATTTCAAAATTACTACCCGAACTATACATAGTAGGCCAATTTCAAACCCTATCTTAATTTCATGCTTAGTCATATGTCAGATAGACATGACATGAATTTTTATTTTTTTATTTAAAATAAATTAATTCCACATGGTTTTTGTTTTCTTTTTAAATAATTAAAATAAGAAAAAAATATAGAAAATTTATTTAAAAAGTATAGAAAATAAAAAATAGCCATAAATTTTCATATATATTTTTAGAAAAAATAAAAAATAAAAATAAAAATTATAAAAATATATATTATTTAATATTATTTGATTTATTTTTTATTTTGTAAAAGAATTTTCTATGAAAAATTATGGTTAGTTTTTTTTTTATTTTCTAAACTTTTTCAAAATTTTCTATTATTTTTGTTCTTAATTTATTTTTTTTTGAAAAGTCATATGAAATTACTTTTTTTTTAGGAGAAAAAATCCACATCATGTCCATGTGACATATGACTAAGCATGAAATTAAGACCGATGTTGAAATTGACCTATTATGTAGAGTTCAGATAGTAATTTTGAAATTTAAGGTAATTCAGGTTGAAATTGGGACAGTACCAAAATTCATGTTGAAAATGATACTATTATTATTATTATTTTTTTGATTAAATGAAAATGAAAAAGTGTATGTTGTTTTTGGCTTTTACCGATATATATCACGGTAGAGTTAATAATGAGACTTATTTTTTTAAGTTGAAAATATTGGTTGATACGAATCTCCTTTTCAGTTCTTTCAAATCCTCTCTCATGCAAGTGTTTTGCGAATATATGTGTTTGTTAGTGCTTTGTTTTTATTCAAGTATATTAGCCATTGATTGTTGTTAGATAGGTGATTGCAACTTTAAACAAATTGAACCAACTTCTACTTATATAAGACCACATTAGTCTTGTGACCAAAAAAAAGAAAAGCTTCTAATTTGCACTCTGGGCGGCGCGTGTAATCCACAGTAGTCACAATGTTGGATAAATTTTTTTCGTTAATAGTATATTTTAGTGAAATAGCTTTGTCAAGCTTTATGTAACCTAAATATATTAGAAAAAATTAACTACAGTGCCACCTAAAAGAACGAATTTAGCTTTATGTAACCTAAATATATTAGAAAAAATTAACTACAGTGCCACCTAAAAGAACGAATTTCAGTGAGTACCCTCACGAATCTGGAAATTAGAAGCAGTGCCTCCGATTTGATACGGGTCCAATTTTTTACTTTTGTCAATTGACGATATTATCCTGATCTACAAAATCATATTGTCCTCATCTTCTTTCTCTCTTCTCTTATTTCTCTATCTTCTCCCTAAAATTCTAGATTCTCTCTCTTTCTCTCTCCCTTTCACTCTTCTTCTTCTCTCTTTCCTTTCTCTTTGAAATGAAATCTTTAATGAGTTTTTGGGATTTTGTTGTAAATCGTTTTCTGGGTTTGTAAATTTTGAAAATCTGACTTAAATCTAGTGTTTTTTGAAACCCAAAAAAGAAAATCTGAGAAATTTTGAGAATTGATTTTAGATTTCGAAATCCAAACTTTTATAGTTGGGGTTAGAGAAGTTGTGGACGGTGGCTATGGTGATGGTGGTGTTTTTTTGGACGGTGGTGATGTGGACGCTGATGATGTTGATGGTGACGGTGGTGATGGACAATGGCGACTCTCCAAAATGCCATATTTAGTGCTCGTCGGGAGAGAAATAGAGAGGTTGTGGATGGTGGCTATGGTGATGGTGGTATTTTTGGACGGTGGTGATGTGGAGGCTGGTGATGTTGATGGTGACGGTGGTGATGGACAGTGGAAACTGTCCAAAATACCATATTTAGTGCTCGTCGGGAGAGAAATAGAGAGGTTATGGACGGTGGCTATGGTGATGGTGGTGTTTTTGGACGGTATCGATGTGGACGACTGGACGGTGGTGATGGTAACGGTAGCGATGGGAAGGTGGTGATAGGGACTATAACGCCCCTGACCCGGTCTGAATCAGGGACGTCGCAACGTTTGGAGCGACTCGGGAAAATTTCCGAATCAAGTTTCACACAGAACACTCAATCCAAAAACCTTC
>CM071717.1:50299972-50315173 GCA_036630335.1 Physaria fendleri | reverse complement strand
GGGAATGAACTTGTAAACAAGAAGAGGTACTTCTGTCTCAAGGCAACAACCTAGTAGCTTCACAATATTTCGGTGATTGATTTGGGATAGAATGACAACTTCATTAATGAACTCTTCTACCTTGTCTTCGTCCATAACTTTTAGACTTTTTCACGGCTACGATACTACCATCAACAAGCATTCCCTTGTACACAGTACCTTGACCACCTTCGGCTACGATACTACCATCAACAAGCATTCCCTTGTACACAGTACCTTGACCACCTTGTCCAAGGACTCTAGTTAAAGAGAAGTTTTCGGTAGCTTTCTCCAACTCTTTGGAGGTGAACACTCTTGTATTCTCGATGATGCCTTCCCTAGAAGTCAATTGTTGTTGCAAAAGAAGACCTCCATTAAGTTTGAAATACTTTATCTTCCGCTTGATCTCTTTTCGCCGTTTGATAAATTTGGATAACCAGAAGCTTATACCGATACATATCAAGACACCAAACCCTACACTAAGCCCTGCAAAGTGCATATATTGTAAAGACTGAAAATGAATCTAGATAATCATTAATTAGGTAACTTTACCTATTGCAATTTTCAAAATCTTATTGCTCTTTTCTTTGTAAGGAATAATAATTTCCGGATTCCTTACACAGCGAAAGCTTCCCAGAGTATTCTCACAAGTTTCAGACTCGCTACACAGCGAAGGCTTCTCTGAGGATTTTCTATCACTCTTGAATTTTTGACACTCATCAATATCTACATGAAAAATATGTCACTGCAGTTAGATGATAGATCTCATAATATGGTGTGACCTCGCTTTTAAGAGATGTATTATAGTCTAATGATTTGGACTTCTTGGATACTAAAAAAAAAAAAAACATGACTAGAACTTAAATTAATAATTATTAAAACACAACACAAAAACCAAAAAAATCAAAATTAATAATTAGAACTTAAATTAATAATTATTAAAACACAACACAAAAACCAAAAAAATCAAAATTAATAATCATAAAAACAGTAACCAACCTTTGCATCCGCCTGGAAGATATGGGTTACCTTCGTAAACTTTGGAGCATTGACAACTCCCAATACTAGTATTGAGACCTTTAGCATAACGTTTCATACCAATTTCTTTATATCTATGGTTGCATTTGCAAGTAATAACACTTTTATTGGGAGGTTTTGTAATCCTTCCTTCATCTTCGAACGACTCGCATCCCAAAGAGTTGATAAATGAGAGATTCATTCTCGGAAATACCCATCTTAGTTGGACGGTAGCATATGTCTGATTGTGAAACCACATCGGATCAGTTAATTTATTATTAGGGTACTCGCTATATTCGTCGGTTAAGAAGGCAACTCTACAACTTCCAGTTTGGTTTGTGATGATGTCCTCTGTACTAACTCCTATTACTTGTATCCCACCCTCAATAACTATTTCTTCATAGTTATTCTTCGACTCTAGGCAGAATTGCGCAACATTACCAAAACATTTGTTTTAGTTCACATTTAGTAGAAAAACACATTAAACTACAATTAGGGCCATATTTTAAGTCAATGACTATGTTTTTATACTAAGGATCAGTTAATTTTTCCACAAGGTAGATTGGTGAGTCTCGACCAAATTCGTCTGCTAAGAAAGCTAACCTACCCTACAACTTTGAGTGTTTTCGATGCCCTCTATACTAACACCTATTACTTGTGTTCCGACACTAAAAAAGCGGTGCAACGGACCATAAGATATAAAGGCTGCCCAAGACAAACAAATAATTTGTTTTAGTTCATATTTAGTAAAAAAAAAAAAAAAAAAACATTAAACTAAATTAGGGCCACATTTTAGAGGATATTAACAAGTTTATGAACATATTTTGGAAAATAATTTAAGCCACCAAAACGTGTGTTATAGGTCATTGATTCGACTTATAACCCCAAAATTTCAATTATTTCAAACTTTCAATTTTTTGTTCGAAAAGCCACCAAAACGTGTGTTAAACTAAATTAGGGCCACATTTTAGAGGATATTAACAAGTTTATGAACATATTTTGGAAAATAATTTATACCTTTCTTCTTTTTTGGTGGGACTGCTTGGCAACATTTGTTTCAGTTCATAATTAGTAAAAATAAAAAACATTAAACTAAAATTAGGGCCACATTTTAGATCATATTAATAAAATTTATGAACATATTTTGGAAAATAGTTTATACCTTTTTCCTGAGGTGCGTCTGCTTGGCAACATTTGTTTCAGTTCATAATTAGTAAAAATAAAAAAACATTAAACTAAAATTAGGGCCACATTTTAGATCATATTAATAAGTTTATGAACATATTTTGGAAAATAATTTATACCTTTGCGATAAGTAACTCGAGATCCATTTTTCTCAACAGGTGCGACTGCTTGGCAACATTTGTAACCATTGCATTCTGTATCGATTTTTTTGCTAAGTCCACAATCCGACATACATCCAACGATAGTCTCAAGATTTGTCAGCATGGCCTTGTTGTTGCACCCAATAGCTGTGAGGCTGTTTTTAGGGCCGATGGAAAACGGGGTATCCGTGAAATTTAAAACCTCACCCATCGTTCTTCCATCCATGTTGCTGCTGATAGAGCATCCCGTGGAAGTTATGTTGGTTTTGATGCGAAGTTCACCGTATTGTAAGTAGTCAATACCATCTTGAGTATTATTATATTCTGGATTCGGAAGATCAATACTCACAACTTCTTTGTTAATCTTGGGTAGATAGGGAACAGGCTTTCCGGAAAGAAGATCAATACTCACAACTTCTTTGTTAATCTTGGGTAGATAGGGAACAGGCTTTCCGGAAATAGAATTTTTGCATTGAACTTCGTACCATTCGTTCAAAATAGCATCCATTTCCGATTCCAAAAGGGTATGGTATCGACATATTCCCACATTTGCTTGGACAAGAGCTTGCTCGGGTGGCCAGATCTTGTTGAATAAAGGATCAAGAAAAGTAGCAGTGTAGAGAGTAGTGGACAGTAGTACCTCATCTTTTAGTTTCTCTGCTCAAATCTTATCTTCTTCCTTAACTAAATAAACAATGTCTTTACTTAGCAGCATTAATAATAAAAGCTTACAACAACTTCTTTGTTAATCTTGGGTAGATAGGGAACAGGCTTTCCGGAAATAGAATTTTTGCATTGAACTTCGTACCATTCGTTCAAAATAGCATCCATTTCCGATTCCAAAAGGGTATGGTATCGACATATTCCCACATTTGCTTGGACAAGAGCTTGCTCGGGTGGCCAGATCTTGTTGAATAAAGGATCAAGAAAAGTAGCAGTGTAGAGAGTAGTGGACAGTAGTACCTCATCTTTTAGTTTCTCTGCTCAAATCTTATCTTCTTCCTTAACTAAATAAACAATGTCTTTACTTAGCAGCATTAATAATAAAAGCTTACATAATATTTCAATCATTGAATAGTCTCCGTAGCTCCAATAAGAGTCAAGTCTACGGATATCAATATTAAACTTCAATCTTCTTAGCCAGTATGAGTGATGCATAGAGAAACACTGGTAGCCATCTGAAACCATACAACTCTTACGAAATATCTCTTGTGCTATTTTAAACCTATAGCACAATCCCCTCCAAAATTACACAAAATAGCACAAGGATTTTTTCCTTTGTAAACAAAAAAAAAATCATGAGCAAACAAAAAAAATTTGTGCTATTTTATGTAATTTTGGAGTTCTTGTGCTATTGAGTGTAATTTTTATTGTTGTTGTGCTATTAGGTGTAAAAAATTTTTTTAAAAATGTCCCCACAATTTAATAAATTCTCAAAATTTGGAATTGCTATGAAATTGCGATTTGGCCACTCTTCTTTTTTACTTTTTTTTATCAAGAGACTTGACTTTAAGACTTGTCGGTAGCTTTATAATCTTTTTATTTTTCTTGTATGTTATATTTTTATTAGCTAAATGCCTTCATTATTCTAAGCTTACAATGAGCTTCTAAATGTAAGCCAAAGTAATTAAAAATTCAAGTATACATTTGAATTTTATGTTTTCTTCATTCAATTTCTTTTTATGAAGCTCTGAATCTAAGACGAGAGTTCATCATGAACCTCTAAATTTAGGCCATAGAGCTTCTCTATGTTTTTTTCTTCTAAGCTAAATGCATTCCAAAAATTTTGAACTACTTGTTAGTCTAAGCCACTGAACTTAGTCTTCATAGACCTTTGAATCAAGCATTTGAGCTTCCGAATATTATTCAAGCTATAGTGCTTCGTAAACCATAACTTTTTTATGGTTACTTATTTTCCTTTGAAGAAACTTTGGCTCGCCAACATATCCACAAAGATCAACTCGATGGTCTTACCAAACCTTACGGATACTCTCACTAAAGCTCTACCACAATATGGTCTTACCAAACCTTACGGATACTCTCACTAAAGCTCTACCACAATGGCGATACGCAAGCTTGATATCCATGATTGTCCTCAAACATAAGGAGGAACATGTAAAAGATAGCATAAGATTTAGAAAATCTCACCATATAGGAAATCATATATTTCCTCTTTACTACTATGTCCTCTAACTATAGCATAAGATTTAGAAAATCTCACCATATAGGAAATCATATATTTCCTCTTTACTACTATGTCCTCTAACTATGTCTTCTTCTTCTCTATTATATGTTCTATACGATTCTCATTATACACTTAAAATAACACAATCATTCTATAATTTTTATTGGCGACCTTGATAAGTAGGTATTGTGATAAATATATGATTTTTGTTGTTGTGACATCTAGAAATTGTTATTTAAAAATCCAAAAGACAAAACCAAAATATGACGCTCGTATAAATATTTCTTATACGTTTTGGGTCTTTCTTAAGACCCTCTTAAATAGATTTTACACTATCAAATCTATTTCAGTTTATTTTCATACGTAGATTTCTAAAATGTGGGACACTGTTTGGTTTAAGAAAAACAGGTTCAAGAATACAAAAGACAGGACATACAATAAGAAGGGAGATAGAGAGTCACCAGAGAGGACAAAGAGAAAGCACAAAGAGAACAAAAAGAAAAAAAAAAAAAGATTAAATCAAATAGTGCGAGAACCAGAACTACACATGGATAAGTGATGGATATTACCATGTCTGACGAGGAAATAACGGTTCAGCAGAACCAGAACTACACATGGATAAGTGATGGATATTACCATGTCTGACGAGGAAATAACGGTTCAGCATCTGACCACGAAGTTGTAGCAGCATTGTCTTGTAACACAGAAGGAGCAGTAACACCTACATTGTCGTAAGATTCGAAGCCAATGTTAATCTCCACAGCTCCTTCATCTTCATAGTCTTCAACAACTTGGGCATGTGACTGTGAATTTCCATTTGGTGAACGGATTCTCTCTAACTCCATCGCCACTTCCCTCATAGTTGGCCGTTTTTTGCCGCTGAAATTTAGACACCTCCTTGCAAGATGTGCTGTCGCTATTACTTGTTCTAGTTTGCAACCATCTCTAATTCGAGGGTCGATAAGGTCGACGAGTTTGTTATCCTTCATTGCAAGAATGAAATAAGTTGCCAAGATCCTGTTTTCTTGGGATCGGACAAAAGAGAATGGCTTTTGTCCTGTGATGAGCTCTACAAGCACCACTCCGAAGCTATAAACATCGCTCTTATCAGTAAATTGACTTGACTGGAGGTACTCTGGATCCAAATATCCAACCGTACCTGAAACTACTGTAGTTAGGTGGGTATGATCAATTGTTACTGATCTTGATGTGCCGAAGTCAGACACCTTGCCACGATGTTTTTCATCCAACATTATGTTTGTAGTTTTGATATCTCGATGATAGATTGGAAAAGCTGCAGCTGAGTGGAGGTATGAAAGAGCTTCAGCGATATCAAGGGCAATGCGCAAGCGCAATTCCCAAGTAGCCATTGTGTAATCATCAGAGTCATCATGAAGATGTTCGAAAAGATTACCATTGGGAATAAACTCATAAACCAGAAGAGGCACTTCTGTCTCAAGGCAACAACCTAGGAGCTTCACGATATGCCTGTGATTGATTTGAGATAGAATGACAACTTCATTAATGAACTCTTCGAGCTTGTCTTCATCCACAACCGTAATATTCGAATCCAGTGTTAATCTCCACAGCTACATCATCTTCATCGTCTTCAACAACTTGGGCTTGTGACTTTGAATTTCCATTTGGTGAACGGATTCTCTCTAACTCCATGGCCACTGCTCTCATGTTTGGTCGTCTTTTCCCACTGAGATTTAGACACCTCTTCGCAAGCTGTGCTGTCGCTATTACTTGTTCTAGTTTACAACCATCTCTGATTCGAGGGTCAATAATGTCGACGAGTTTGTTGTCTTTCATTGCAAGAATGAAATAAGTTGCCAAGGTTCTGTTTTCTTGAGATCGGACAAAAGAGATTGGCTTTTGCCCGGTGATGAGTTCCACAAGCACCACTCCGAAGCTATAGACATCGCTCTTATCAGTGAACTGACTTGACTGAAGGTACTCTGGATCCAAATATCCAACCGTACCAGAAACTACTGTAGTTAGGTGGGTATGATCAACTGTTACCGTTCTTGATGTACCAAAATCAGACACCTTGCCTCGATATTTTTCATCCAACATTATGTTTGTAGTTTTTATGTCCCTGTGATAGATTGGAGACGCGGCAGCTGAGTGAAGGTATGAAATAGCTTCAGCAATATCAAGGGCAGTGCGCAAACGCCCTTCCCAGGTACCCATTGCATAATCATCAGATTGAGCTCCACAAGCACCACTCCAAAGCTATAAACATCGCTCTTATCAGTGAATTGACTTGACTGGAGGTACTCTGGATCCAGATATCCAACTGTACCTGAAACTACTGTAGTTAGGTGGGTATGATCAATTGTTACTGATCTTGATGTGCCAAAGTCAGACACCTTGCCACGATGTTTTTCATCCAACATTATGTTTGTAGTTTTGATATCTCGATGTTCATCCAACATTATGTTTGTAGTTTTGATATCTCGATGATAGATTGGAGAAGCTGCAGCTGAGTGGAGGTATGAAAGAGCTTCAGCGATATCAAGGGCAATGCGCAAACGCACTTCCCAACTACCCATCGTGTAATCATCAGAGTCATCATGAAGATGCTCGAAAAGATTACCATTGGGAATGAACTCATAAACAAGAAGAGGCACTTCTGTCTCAAGGCAACAACCTAGGAGCTTCACGATATGCCTGTGATTGATTTGAGACAGAATGACAACTTCATTAATGAACTCTTCTACCTTATCTTCGTCCATAACTTTAGACTTTTTGACAGCTACGATACTACCATCGGCAAGCATTCCCTTGTAAACAGTACCTTGACCACCTTGTCCAAGCACCCTAGTTGAGCTGAAGTTTTCAGTAGCTTTCTCCAACTCCTTTGAGTTGAACACTTTTGTCTTCTCGATGATACCTTCCCTAGAAATCAACTGTTGTTGCAAAAGAAGACCTCCATTACGTTTGAAATAAATTTTTTTCCGACTGATCTCCCTTCGCCTTTTGATAAATTTGAATTCCATTACGTTTGAAATAAATTTTTTTCCGACTGATCTCCCTTCGCCTTTTGATAAATTTGAATAACCAGAAGCTTATACCAGTAAGTATCAATACACCAAAACATGTACTGAGCCCTGCAAATTGAAAAAAGTGAAAATATATTTTTAGTTTTGTACCGCTCAAGTAATGGGTGAAAAGTGATTTGTAGTTAAAACTTAGGTAAGTTTACCTATGGTAATTTTCAAAATTTTGATCCTTTTGTTTACACAGCGATAGCTTCCCGGAGTATTCACACAAGTTTCGGACTCACTACAATGAGTCTTCTCTCTATCTTGACACTCATCAACATCTAGATGAAAAAAAATGTCAGGAAGACTGCAGTTAGATGATATTGTATCATAATTATCGCATAAGCTTTTATCACTTAATATAACAAACAAAATTTAATATATATTTATTATAGTTTTTTTTTATCTGGGATATTTATTATATAGTTATATTTTCAAATGATTTGGGTTCAATTGTTCTGTATAAAAGAATATACTGTTCGGATATATAATATTTTGAATAGGTTTTGCATCAGAGATGAGAAGTTTAATACTCGTAATGATATAGTTATTATTAACAATTATAAAAAACAGTAACGAACCTGTGCATCCGCCCGGAAAATATGGGTTACCTTCGTAACCTCTGGAACATATACAACTTCCACCGGCACATCCATATACAAGTGAAGTATTACTGGGCCTAGGTTGCGATATACGTTTGCATTGACAATTAATATCACTTTTGTTGGGAAGTCTATTTGTAATCCTTCCTTCATCTTCGAACGACTCGCATCCCAAAGAGTTGATAAATGAGAGATTCATTCTCGGAAATACCCATCTTAGTTGGACGGTAGCATATGTCTGATTGTGAAACCACATCGGATCAGTTAATTTATTATTAGGGTACTCGCTATATTCGTCGGTTTGATTGTGAAACCACATCGGATCAGTTAATTTATTATTAGGGTACTCGCTATATTCGTCGGTTAAGAAGGCAACTCTACAACTTCCAGTTTGGTTTGTGATGATGTCCTCTGTACTAACTCCTATTACTTGTATCCCACCCTCAATAACTATTTCTTCATAGTTATTCTTCGACTCTAGGCAGAATTGCGCAACATTACCAAAACATTTGTTTTAGTTCACATTTAGTAGAAAAACACATTAAACTACAATTAGGGCCATATTTTAAGTCAATGACTATGTTTTTATACTAAGAGCATCTCCTGACAATTTCAAATTTGAAAGTTTTTCGAACTACAAATTTGAAATTTTTATGAGATTTTTTCCAACTATTCAACTTCAAAAGAAATTTCAAAATTTCTATATTTTGTGCAATGATTCTTGATGTTATTTATAATAAGTTAAAATCATTTAAAAAATTTATAAATATTTATAGTATAACCAATATTAATCTATAAAATATTTTAATATAACATAAACAATCTAAAATACATAAGATAAATATAAAATATATAAATTATTCGACAAATGTATTTCTATAATGTTTCCATATAAAATATTCGACTAATGTATTTGCTGAAATATTAGTATTGTAATATTTAATATTATTTTCTTTTATGTTTTTTTTTTTTGTTTTATATAATTTTTAATCTGTTTAATATATTGTAATATTTAATATTATTTTCTTTTATGTTTTTTTTTTTTGTTTTATATAATTTTTAATCTGTTTAATAAAATGTTATTTTGACGAAGTTATTACACTATTTTTTTAAAAAAATAAGTATATTATAAATTAAATAAAATGTTAAATTAAAAAAAAAGTATATTATTATTTGAAATAAGTAGAAAATTTTAAAGACTAAAAAATAATGACTTTAAATATGAAGATGAACTTAGAGAATTTCAAAATTTGAAGTTGATGTTAGAGAGAAAAAAACTTATTTAAAATTTCTGTTGGAGATGCTCTAAAAGATTATTTTATAAATGCCTATACCATAAAAAAGAGCCCCGGCTGGCCTTTCCTGAACAGGTATGCGTGCTTGGCAACATTTGTAACCATTGCACGTTGATATATCCCCTTTTATTCTAGGTCCACAACTAGCCATACATCCCATGAATCTGGGCTCAAGATTTGTCAGCGTGGCTTTGTTGTTGCACCCAACAGCTACAATGGAGTTTGAAGAGTCAATGGTAAATGAGCTACCCGTTAAATTCAAAACCTCACCAATCATTGTTCCATTAGTGCTGCTGCTGGAACATCCCGTGGAAGTTATGCTGGTTTTGATGCGTAGATAACCGTATGGGTAGTCACTAACGTCACTAATATTATTTGGTCGGGGCGGAAGATCGATACTCACAACTTCTTTGTTAATCTTGGGTAGATAGGGAACAGGCTTTCCTGAAATAGAATTGTTGCATTGAACTTCAAACCATTCGTTAAGATAGCATCCATTTCCGATTCCAAAAGGGTATGGCATCGAAATGTTCCCACATTTGCTTGGACAAGAGCTTGATATGGTGATGAGATCTCCTCTTGAATTAAGGATCAAGAAAAGAAGAAATGAGAGATGAGTAGAGAGTAGTGCACAGTACCTCATCTTTTTGTTTCTCTCCTCAAATCTTTTCTTTTAACTAAATAAAAATAATGTCTTTACTTAGCAGCATTAATAATAAGAGCAGTACATAATATCTCCATCATTGAATAGTCTTTCTAGCTCCAATAATGTTCGTTGAATTTTATGAGTCAAAGTCTCCGGATATCAATATCAAGTATCACTTCAATCCTTTTTTGCTATCATGAGTGATTCACAGAGAAACATCTATGAAATATATCTCGCGCTTATTTTTAAATATTCAACTAATTTAATATATTTTCAAAATTTGCAATTGCTAAGAAGTTGCGATATGAGTAGAGAGTAGTGGACAGTAGCTCATCTTTTTGTTAAGTCTCCGGAATATCAAAATCAAGTATCACTTCATTTTATTTTTTTTTTTATTTTTTTTTTCGCCATCATGAGTGATTCACATTTATGAAATATCTCTCGTGCTTTTTTGAAATATCGACCCTATTTAATTTATTTTCAAATTTGTAATTGCTAAGAAGTTGTGATTTGGCCATTTTTTTGACAATTATGACAAAAAAATAGTTGACAAAACTAGAAGACTTTTTTTTTTGTCATGGACTAGAAGACTTTTTCGGTAGCTTTAATATTGAAGACTCGATCAGATTTTGGTTCTTTCTATTCTTAAACACTAGTAACCATTTAATTACTCTCTAAATTACTACTTAACTTAATTAATATTTCAAATAAAGGACCAAGAAAAGTAGAAGTGGGAGATGAGTAGAGAGTAGTGGACAATAGCTCATCTTTTTGTTTCTCTGCTCAAATCTTATATTCTTCCTTAACTGAATAAATAATGCAAATACTTTGGCAGTATATAGAATTTGTGAGTCAAAGTCTTTGGCAGTATATAGAATTTGTGATTCACATTGAAACATTTTTCATATTTTTTTCATTATGAACAACGTAGACAAAAACCTCTTCTTCTTCTTCTGCTCTTCTTTGTTTGAAACAAGTTTTACTATAAAAGGTACAATTACCGTTCTAATCCTGTGATCGTAGAATTGGTCTGAGAAGATGATGAGTCATGAACTCTCATACTCTCTAACCGGCTATCAAGAATCTCTTTAACATTGTTTGGTGGACATTTATCACTAGACTTCTTCGGATTCATCTGACAGAAACACTCAGGCCATGAATTTGTGTAAAAAGATTCAGGAGATACTCGTTTATGAGGCCCTCCGAAATTTGTTTTCGCCATTACACGTCTCACCGCTTCTTCAAATCCTTCTGTTTTCCCTTTCTCTCTAGCTATGAATATCGGAGCTAAAGCTTTTCTGTCCGGTCTAATTGTGGTTCGAAAACCGTAGTAAAGGCGATGGCCTAAGAGGTTGTTTGCGAAATTGCTTGGTCCGTCGTATGTTGGCATGAAAATGTCGGAGAGGAGACATACCATGTAATCTAAGAGTAAAAGGAACTACCTCCTCAGGGGTCAGTGGACATTTCCCAATAGCTCGTCTTTCGTTGTAGATAAGCCTTTTCTCAGCAAAATTTTCTTTACGGTACTTCCGAAGAATCTTCTGTTCCTCGGAGTTAAATATGTCAAAGCACCTGTGGGAAAATAGACAATTAACCATTGTTTTCACTAGTGCTGATGTATTTAAGATGATACAGAGGCAATTAATATATTTACAAGACAGATTCTATAGTAAACCAAACTTTGATGAATGAATAGAAAGATGGTTGCAAAATATCATATACCCAGCAAATGCCAACATATCCATTTCAAAACGAAGATGGATTGACATGAAGTGGCCCTGTGACCGGAGTTTGTCAACGATAGATTCGCTCAACTTCATGATGTGAGGCTTGAATCTCAGAGCATGGTAGTTCACTCTACACCTTAGCCGTTGATATTCAGGATTGTCAATTTCTTCCGCCAAACGATGTGAAAAAGGTGTAAGATAGATAGCACTATGTTCCTTCATTGCCTTTAGAGCAGTTGTCCGGTACCATTCAATAGGAGCGTCTCTAGGAGGGCGAATCTGATCAAAGAATTAAATAAACATACAAGTATATATCCTTTCCTTTCAGACTTGAAGCTTATATGAAAACAACCATTCCTTTATTCTTATACCTGGAAAGCTTTTATCTTCTTGGATTTCCCATTTTTGTGAACATCGGGGATCTTTCCCACAATATTAACATCATACTTCAGTGTCTCAATAAAATGTTCAACGTCATAGATACCTTGAAAACCGCTGGTGTAAAACAATCACATATTAGGGAAAACACTAAAATGATATGGCATCTGCTTTACTAAGCATATTAACACCTATCTTTAACGTTAGATGAGGAAATCTGCTTATAACTAATCTTTCCAATGATACTTAGAAAGCCATACAAATTCCATTACCTTTAACATTAGTGACCTGTAATAATCTACTCTGTATTTTGCAGTAAAATCTCTTATTTATATAAGTAATGTTATGTAGTAATAAGTGGACTCTAACTTCGCTTTAGAACAGATTTACAAGGAATCAACATACCTGTCATCATGCCAAAACGAGTTTGCATCTAATTCAGGTAAGACAAGTGTAGCATTCATGATTCGGGCAGCAAGTACTGCATTACATATCTGCAATACCCATATGTCAACATTTGTCAAATAAACAATATAACAACTAGATTCATAGAGTAGAGTTTAAGCTAGCTCAACCAACAACATTTGTCAAATAAACAATATAACAACTAGATTCATAGAGTAGAGTTTAAGCTAGCTCAACCAATATATTTAAAGATCAAACAAATGTCTGACGAACAGAAACACTAAAAGAGCTAAAGAAAAGTACAATAGACGACTCTGTTTACTAAACAGATCACCTACCGCACTGCGTTGCTGATTCAAACCACCATTACATCGAACGCGGAGATAACCATTTGTTTCCTTCGTAGGAGCTGCAAATGGAATCACATATCCTTCGTAGGAGCTGCAAATGGAATCACATATCATCATTTCAAGCTTGGAATGCCCTAAGACTTTTGAGATTAGCATCAAGTTAAACGTTTAAAGCTCAAAACACGAGATGAACATACGAGGCCAGTCAGATCGTGGCGCAGAAGATGGTCTCCAACCACCAGAATCAGCACTCTCCCAAAGCTCTTCTACACTTATCTACTCAATAATATTTAACATAGACGCAGTAAGATTATTCTCTTCTCCCAACTCACAGCTAATCAAAACAGAAGACCTGATCTTAAGCTATAAATACATACTAAAAAGTGATCTAACCTTAGATGAACGAGTCGTATCGCGATTACCACCGATGTTAGCTGAGAAAAGCAGCGAGAGAGTACAGATCAGTAAAACAATAACTCCGATAGATAGTTTCGCTACCATCCCCTTTGTTCCAACTCCTCCCGCCTTCCCATGAAGTCGGTGGTGACCTAACCTGCAAACATCAATCAAAATCAACACTTCCCATGAAGTCGGTGGTGACCTAACCTGCAAACATCAATCAAAATCAACACCGATCTAACAGAAATGAAAATATAGCTATCTTAAACATCAGATTTTGCCCGAGAAACCACAAATTTCCCTAAGAAAATGTAACAGAAACTAGATCTACCTTCGCATCGTGTTTGTATTCAGGAAGCAAACGAGATCTAAAAATGTAACAGAAACTAGATCTACCTTCGCATCGTGTTTGTATTCAGGAAGCAAACGAGATCTACACCAGTGCTTTAAGAATTTTGCAATACTTTCTGTAAACTCTCTCTTCTTCAAGTCTCGTTCTCACTGGCGAGATGGAAGATTTTCGATTTACCCGTTGAATCAAATGTAATTAATTACCGTACAAGATTTTCGATTTACCCGTTGAATCAAATGTAATTAATTACCGTACTATTAAAGCGGCCCGGTTGAACATTTTGAAACCAGGCCCATGGACATGAGCAAATACCCGCCAATTTCAGTAGGGTACTTGCTCGATCCGTTTAAGTAACAGTTTGGTTTAATACTTGATCGAATGGATATTTGGGTTAACGGATCCTTGATCATGGATAATTGCTCACAATTTCAAATTTTGTGGATTATTTGCCCCATCTTCCACATTTGCAAGTAATAAATAATGCAATTTTTAAAGAGTAAAATATTGTATATTTTAGGATAAAGAGCTTTTCTGATTAGTAAAATATATAGTTTGTAACAATTATTTCATAGCATACTACTATTTCCATTGAAACCCAAAAAAAAATCTTTTCTATACTCTCAAACGATAGTAGAGAAACAAGGACTCAATGTGAGTTGAATCAAGTGGTAGCTTTGGAGAGCTTTTTCAAAACATCAGTTATCTCATTAACCGATGAATCAGCCTTCATAAACCCAATCAAAGGACTCTCTGATGGAACAATATCATCTCGAAGACGAAGAATCAGCCTTCATAAACCCAATCAAAGGACTCTCTGATGGAACAATATCATCTCGAAGATCTCTTGATCTCTGAAGAGAATCAGAGCCTAATGTAACAAGTCCTTTAACGATCACAGTCTTGTGTGTCCCGGAGATTAGTTCCTCATAGTCTGTATCGCCTCGTTCTCCGACAATTACGTACATATTCGCTACGTTTAGCCTCCACCGTACGAACATGTACCTGAGAGCTTGAGACCGAGAAGCGAGGAGAGGAACGATTTGCATTCTCGTTGAGTTTCGACAGTACATTGGATGACAACGGAGTCCTCTTAGTCTTAGCTTTTGTCGCAAGTCTCTCGTTGAGTTTCGACAGTACATTGGATGACAACGGAGTCCTCTTAGTCTTAGCTTTTGTCGCAAGTCATCCACTTTCAGTACCTGCAGAAAGGTGATTAGATACATTACACAATCACCGGTATAGACACAACAGTGAGAAAACAACTTTACCTTGGAAAGATCTTTGATGAGATATGCAACACAATGAGCATTGCTCGATGCTTGATCCTCTTCAATAGAGCCTTTGTTTCTAGCTTCACCATTAGCTGTGGTTGTGTTCATCAGTTTCCACACTGTATTCTTAAGCCCTTCCATGCCCCATCGGTAATCAATATGCGAGGCGTAGTCAGGATCC
>CM071717.1:50267113-50277909 GCA_036630335.1 Physaria fendleri | reverse complement strand
GTGAGTTTCCTAAACATTAATAAAGATAGTAGTTCTTTGTTATTGATTCATACAAATTCCAACAAAATTAACAATTGAACACTGAGCAGAGAAATCAAAGAGGTAGAGAGCCATAGTCGAGAAGGGTATCGTACCGAAAGATTAGACGAGCATTATTAGATCGGACTAGACTCGGACCCGACATCCTCACTCCCAAAGCTTGCTCTAGTTAAGGCTTCACTGGATAAGGCACGACGAGAACACTGACATCGCTTTTGGCGACCTCACAGCAGGATTGTTTCACAAAGCCGAACCAATTTTAACAATTGAACACTGAGCAGAGAAATCAAAGAGGTAGAGAGCCATAGTCGAGAAGGGTATCGTACCGAAAGATTAGACGAGCATTATTAGATCGGACTAGACTCGGACCCGACATCCTCACTCCCAAAGCTTGCTCTAGTTAAGGCTTCACTGGATAAGGCACGACGAGAACACTGACATCGCTTTTGGCGACCTCACAGCAGGATTGTTTCACAAAGCCGAACCAATTTCTCCTCAAATGAAACATTTACCTCTAATGCCAGCAAAAAGTGGCAAGCGTGCGTCTCAAGTAGTTTCGGTAGGTTGAAGTTTTTTTGTTAGGGAGAGAGAAAAAAGGGTGCCTAATTGTGAAAACTTTTGATATCCACATGAATTTTTTTGAAGTATATGCTAATTGTGAAAACTTTTGATATCCACATGAATTTTTTTGAAGTATATGTCCTCGCTGAAGCAAAATTCAGTATTTTTTTTTCTTGGTTCTCTAAAAATGAAAGAAGCGAAAAATAAGCTGAGAACTTCCTTACAGTTCGCTTTCTCCTTCAACATCTTCAGAATCAAAATTCAAACGCGATAGAGAGAGAGAGAGTCTCTGATGGTCACAATGAATGAACAACTCATAAGAAATCCAGAGAACATTAAGAAAGAAGCTACTGCAAAAGAATCGATCGAACATGCGGAAGAAGAAGAAGGAACCAGTGGATGTGTTAAGGATCATGAATGTGGTAAATTACTGAGCGAGATCATATCCGTTAGAGTTGCAACAAACTATTCCCTAAAAATTGGGATTCCATGAAATAAAATTTGGATGATTTCAATAGCTGAGCGTAATAAAACATCTTATATAGTTAAAAAAAATGTTATATACCTACAAATATATATATTAAATATATTTTGCATATATTCTCAAGAATATACTATATTCTATTCAACAAATTGAGGACATCTCGGATATAGTTTACTTAGTTTTTTTTGATGGACTAAAACAAATTATGAGATGAAAAATAAAAACAACTTCGGTAAAAAAAAAAAAAAAAATTTCCCGAGACTTTTTCGCCAAGTTCGTAGATGCTTGATTGTCCTCTCAATATACTTTCATCTCTCCCAAGGTGTTTTCTCTCTTAAAAAACAACTTCGGTAAAAAAAAAAAAAAAAATTTCCCGAGACTTTTTCGCCAAGTTCGTAGATGCTTGATTGTCCTCTCAATATACTTTCATCTCTCCCAAGGTGTTTTCTCTCTTATGATCCTACTAAGCCTTGCCAATCAAAACCTAGATTGAATGAACCCTAGGATTTGCAACCGGCGGGTCCTTTGGGTTCAAACAGACACCCAAACCCTAATTATCCCTTCAACTCGATGATGCAAAAGTAAGCTAATCGGAAGAGACCAAGGGCCATTACGGGTTTCGGTCTCATAAAGACAACCAAACACCGATTTTAGCCCAAACGAAGCCTCTGGAAATCGGAGAAATCCGTCAAAATCGCACCCAATTTTGAAGCTTTAGACGATGATGAGCCAGACACCGAAACTTTTCTAGTCTCTAATACCGGCAAAAAGTGGCACGCGTGCATCTGAAGTAGCTGCTTCGGTGGGTTGAAGTTTTTTTTGCTAGGGAGAGAGAGAAAAAAGGGTGGCTAATTGTGAAAACTTTTGATATCCACATGAATTTTTTTGAAGTATATGTCCTCGCTGAAGCAAAATCAGTATTTTTTTTTTCTTGGTTCTCTAAAAATGAAAGAAGCTAAAAATAAGCTGAGAACTTCCTTATCATGACAAAAAAAAAAAAAAAAAAAAAACNTAGAGAGAGAGAGAGTCTCTGATGGTCGCGATGAATAATCAACTCATAAGAGATGCAGAGAACATTAAGGAAGAAGCTACTGCAAAAGAATCAATCGAACATGAGGAAGAAGAAGAAGGAGCCAGTGGATGTGTCAAAGATCATGAATGTGGTAAATTAGTGAGCGAAATCATATCCGTTATTAAGTCTGTAGATCAAATTAACGAATATCGACGAACACAGGAGAAAGAATGTTTCAATCTCGTAAGACGATTGAAGATTCTGATTCCATTTTTGGAAGAGATTCAATCTCCATCATCAGAAAATTGCAGAAATTTTCTGAATCGTTTGAGGAAAGTGATTTTGAATGCTAGAAAATTACTAAAAACTTGCAACAATGGCAGCAAAATGAAAGTGATTTTGAATGCTAGAAAATTACTAAAAACTTGCAACAATGGCAGCAAAATATTTCTGGTAAAAATCATCACAAATATAGATTAATCTCTCTATATCTGTTAAGAATATACTTGTAACTGTTTCTAATTTATGATTACAGGCATTGGATAGTGAATCAATCACAACGAGGTTTCATTCAATTTATGAGAAACTGAATCGTGTTCTTATCAAAACACCTTTTGATGAATTGAAGAGTTCTGATGAAGTAAAAGATGAGATAATCGTGTTCTTATCAAAACACCTTTTGATGAATTGAAGAGTTCTGATGAAGTAAAAGATGAGATAACTATAATAGAGAGGCTTACGAAAAAGCTCGAGTTACAAACAATGGAGGATTTGAACAAGGAGACCATTGCTATTAAAAAGTTAGTTCAAGACATAGGTTTGAGTGTAGAGACTAAAGAACATATCATTGAGCTTCTTAACAAGTTTAAGAAGCTTCAAGGTCTTGAAGCTACCGAACCATTCACCAAGTCTACTACATCTCCTGTGTTACCTGATGAGTTTTTGTGTCCTATCACCCTCGAAATCATGGTAGACCCGGTTATCATCGCCACTGGACAGGTAATTTGAAGTCATGGTTGGTTCAAATTTGCTTGGTTTATGCTTGAAACTAACATGAAGTTATGTTTGGTTTATAGACATATGAAATGGAAAGTATACAGAAGTGGTTTGATGCAGGGAATAAGACTTGTCCTAAAACCAAACAGAAGCTTGATCATCTGTCTCTTGCGCCAAATCACGCCTTGAAGAACTTAATGTTACAGTGGTGTGAGAAGAACAATTTCAAGCTTCCAGAGAAACAAACGTCTTCACTTTCAGAAAATAAGCAAAGAGATGAGATATCTTTGTTGGTTGAAGCATTATCATCAACCCAATTAGAAGAACAAAGAAGATCTGTGAAGCAGATGCGTTTGCTCGCTAGAGAAAATCCCGAAAACCGAACTTCAATAGCTAATGCAGGAGGGATCCCTCGGTTAGTTCAGCTTCTTTCTTACCCTGATCCTGGAATCCAAGAGAACTCGGTAACAACTTTGCTGAATCTATCTCTCGATGAGATGAACAAGAAACTCATCTCAAATGAAGGACCCATCCCAAAGATCATTGAAATACTTCAAAATGGAAGCAAAGAGGCGAGAGAGAACTCTGCTGCAGCTTTGTTTAGTTTGTCGATGCTCGATGAGAACAAAGTAACTATCGGATTATCGAATGGGATCCCACCTTTGGTTGATTTACTGCATGATGGGACAGCAAGAGGGAAGAAAGATGCTCTCACTGCACTCTTTAACCTGTCTCTTAATTCAGCTAGATGGGACAGCAAGAGGGAAGAAAGATGCTCTCACTGCACTCTTTAACCTGTCTCTTAATTCAGCTAATAAAGTGAGAGCCATCGATGCTGGTATCATTAAACCTTTACTCCAACTTCTGAAAGATCGAAACATAGGAATGATCGATGAAGCACTTTCGATTTTGTTGCTTCTTGCATCACATCCCGAGGGACGTCAAGCCATTGGAAACCTCTCTTTTATCGAAACTCTTGTGGGATTCATCAGACAAGGTACCCCAAAGAACAAAGAGTGTGCTACCTCAGTGCTACTTGAACTAGGCTCTAACAACTCATCTTTTGTTCTCGCGGCACTTCAATTCGGTGTCTATGAACACCTTGTAGAATTAGCCAACTCGGGAACAAACAGAGCTCAAAGAAAAGCAAATGCTCTGATACAACTCATGAGCAAATCTGAACAAATCTGAATAAACCTTTTATTGTAATTATAGATTTCTTAAATTGCTTGTTTTCAAATTCATTTGAAACTGTATCAATCCACTAAAGAAGTTCTATGGATGTTCAAGCACAACCAAAATGAGTTCAAGAAAACAAATGTTCAAAGCAAGAGAGAACTAAAAACACTCAAGTTTCATTCAGATTCTCCTACTCCTTCTTGTAGTGATTGTCTTCATTGGACTTACAGTGACATTAAGCGGAAGTGGTGGCTTCCCTTTCGTCGTACTCCTCAGAGAATACCTCGGAGTAGAGTCGATCATCGATACAGTCTTCTTCTTCTTAATGCTCTCTAACTGTTGTTGCTGCTTCTTTGATGTTCCTCTTCTCTTATTCGTCATGGTCTCATGATTCACTCCAAGATTGTAAGGAGTTCCTTTCACTCCTCCTCCTAGTCCGGCTTCCACGGCTTGTTCTCCTTTCTTCCGCCTCAATCGCTCGTTCCTCCTAGCAGAATACTCTTCGTAGAATCTCCCTCTCTCGAATAAAGGAACAGATTCTGCAGCAAGAGTCTCCAGATTCGAATCTGCACTAACTCCTCTTGATTTCTTATTCTCTTCTTCGGCAAACTCGTCCTTGACACTCTTTGCTAAAGCGTGTATCTCTCTTGAGATTAACGAGTACTCAATTGGTGTTTTAGGGTTTCGATCTACATCACTCAATCTTCTTCCCGACTTCTGATAACCTAGAAGTTTGGAACAATCATCGAGTTCTTGATAATGAAATTGATCGAATATGGAGATTGATATATAGATCGAGAAAAAAAAAAACTGAAATACCTGGCGGTGTTTGCAGCGAGGGGTGAACGATTTGCCGTGATCGGAGACGGATAGGAGATTTGGGAAGCGGTGGCTTGAGGTAAGATCTCATCCCTATAATAGAGAGGCTTACGAAAAAGCTCGAGTTACAAACAATGGAGGATTTGAACAAGGAGACCATAGCTATTAAAAAGTTAGTTCAAGACATAGGTTTGAGTGTAGAGACTAAAGAACATATCATTGAGCTTCTTAACAAGTTTAAGAAGCTTCAAGGTCTTGAAGCTACCGAACCATTCACCAAGTCTACTACATCTCCTGTGTTACCTGATGAGTTTTTGTGTCCTATCACCCTCGAAATCATGGTAGACCCCGTTATCATCGCCACCGGACAGGTAATTTGAAGTCATGGTTGGTTCAAATTTGCTTGGTTTATGCTTGAAACTAACATGAAGATATGTTTGGTTTATAGACATATGAAATGGAAAGTATACAGAAGTGGTTTGATGCGGGGAACAAGACTTGTCCGAAAACCAAACAGAAGCTTGATCATCTGTCTCTTGCGCCAAACCACGCCTTGAAGAACTTAATGTTGCAGTGGTGTGAGAAGAATAATTTCAAGCTTCCAAAGAAAGAAAGATCTTCTCTTTCAGAGAATGAGCAAAGAGATGAGATATCTTTGTTGGTGGAAGCATTATCATCAACCCAATTAGAAGAACAAAGAAGATCTGTGAAGCAGATGCGTTTGCTCGCTAGAGAAAATCCCGAAAACCGAACTTTAATAGCTAATGCAGGAGGGATCCCTCGGTTAGTTCAGCTTCTTTCTTACCCTGATTCTGGAATCCAAGAGAACTCGGTAACAACTTTGTTGAATCTATCTCTTGATGAGATGAACAAGAAACTCATCTCAAGTGAAGGACCGATCCCAAAGATTGTTGAAATACTTCAAAATGGAAGCAAAGAGGCAAGAGAGAACTCTGCTGCAGCTTTGTTTAGTCTGTCGATGCTCGATGAGAACAAAGTAACCATTGGTTTGTCAAATGGGATCCCACCTTTGGTTGATTTACTGCAGGATGGGACAGCAAGAGGGAAGAAAGATGCTCTCACTGCACTCTTTAACCTGTCTCTTAATTCAGCTAATAAAGTGAGAGCCATCGATGCTGGTATCATTAAACCTTTACTCCAACTTCTGAAAGATCGAAACTTAGGAATGATGGATGAAGCACTTTCGATACTTTTGCTTCTTGCATCACATCCCGAGGGACGTCAAGCCATTGGAAACCTCTCCTTTATTGAAACTCTTGTGGGATTCATCAGACAAGGTACCCCAAAGAACAAAGAGTGTGCTACCTCAGTCCTACTTGAACTAGGCTCTAACAACTCATCTTTTGTTCTTGCGGCACTTCAGTACGGTGTCTACGAACACCTTGTAGAATTAGCCAACTCAGGAACAAACAGAGCTCAAAGAAAAGCAAATGCTCTTATACAACTCATGAGCAAATCTGAACAAATCTGAATCAAACCTTGTACTGTAATTATAGATTTCTTAAATTGCTTTTTCAAATTCATTCGAAACTATATCAATCCACTAAAGAAATTCTATGGATTTTAATCTCAAATCCACAAGCACAAACAAAATGAGTTCTAGAAATCAAATGTTCAAAGCAAGAGAGAATCAAAAACACTCAAGTTTCATTCAGATTCTCCTGCTCCTTCTTGTAGTGATTGTCTTCATTGGACTTACAGTGACATTAAGCGGAAGTGGTGGCTTCCCTTTCGTCGTACTCCTCAGAGAATACCTCGGAGTAGAGTCGATCATCGATACAAAGTGAGAGCCATCGATGCTGGTATCATTAAACCTTTACTCCAACTTCTGAAAGATCGAAACTTAGGAATGATGGATGAAGCACTTTCGATACTTTTGCTTCTTGCATCACATCCCGAGGGACGTCAAGCCATTGGAAACCTCTCCTTTATTGAAACTCTTGTGGGATTCATCAGACAAGGTACCCCAAAGAACAAAGAGTGTGCTACCTCAGTCCTACTTGAACTAGGCTCTAACAACTCATCTTTTGTTCTTGCGGCACTTCAGTACGGTGTCTACGAACACCTTGTAGAATTAGCCAACTCAGGAACAAACAGAGCTCAAAGAAAAGCAAATGCTCTTATACAACTCATGAGCAAATCTGAACAAATCTGAATCAAACCTTGTACTGTAATTATAGATTTCTTAAATTGCTTTTTCAAATTCATTCGAAACTATATCAATCCACTAAAGAAATTCTATGGATTTTAATCTCAAATCCACAAGCACAAACAAAATGAGTTCTAGAAATCAAATGTTCAAAGCAAGAGAGAATCAAAAACACTCAAGTTTCATTCAGATTCTCCTGCTCCTTCTTGTAGTGATTGTCTTCATTGGACTTACAGTGACATTAAGCGGAAGTGGTGGCTTCCCTTTCGTCGTACTCCTCAGAGAATACCTCGGAGTAGAGTCGATCATCGATACAGTCTTCTTCTTCTTAATGCTCTCTAACTGTTGTTGCTGCTTCTTTGATGTTCCTCTTCTCTTATTCGTCATGGTCTCATGATTCACTCCAAGATTGTAAGGAGTTCCTTTCACTCCTCCTCCTAGTCCTGCTTCCACGGCTTGTTCTCCTTTCTTCCGCCTCAATCGCTCGTTCCTCCTAGCAGAATACTCTTCGTAGAATCTCCCTCTCTCGAATAAAGGAACAGATTCTGCAGCAAGAGTCTCCAGATTCGAATCTGCACTAACACCTCTTGATTTCTTATTCTCTTCTTCGGCGAACTCGTCCTTGACACTCTTTGCTAAAGCGTGTATCTCTCTTGAGATTAGCGAGTACTCGATTGGTGTTTTAGGGTTTCGATCTACATCACTCAATCTTCTTCCCGACTTCTGATAACCTAGAAGTTTGGAACAATCATCGAGTTCTTGATAATGAAATTGATCGAATATGGAGATTGATATATAGATCGAGAAAAAAAAAACTGAAATACCTGGCGGTGTTTGTAGTGAGGAGTTGACGATTTGCCGTGATCGGAGACGGATAGGAGATTTGGGAAGCGGTGGCTTGAGGTAAGATCTCATCCTTATATATTTGTACAGTATGAATCTTTACATAACCAGAGAATGTGGGAACTTGTTTGAATAACTTCTGATGTGTGGTCTGTCTGGTTTACATCTCTGAGCCTGAGCTTGAACCGAAGTGTTCAAGTGTATGATCAACGAGAGCTCGAGATAAGATTTTGGCTTTTGTTCCCCTATGTTTCTATGAGGCTCTTAACGTCTGCTTCATGTATCTTAAAGCAGACCGTAACATAGATCTAGCTTTTCTATCTGGTTTGCAACCTGAAATGATCATCTCCTCGTAAACACCTGGTACCTATAAAACCATCACATCTCAAAAGGTTAATGCTACTTTTTACTTTCAACTATTCCAATATCAAGCACAAGAAAAGATTCATACTTTCTGGAACTTATCCACACGAATTAGAGCTTTCATGAGTGTTGTGTATGTGACCACGTCTGGTTTTACTCCCTGCAAATGATTTGTGAGTAAGTAGTTAATCAAGATAGCTTCAGAGTTGTATAGCTAAGAGAAGCTAATTACGTTTTCTTTCATGTACTGCAACACAGCGAAGGCTTCAGCGTCTCTTCGATCCTCGCCAAAGGCATTGATGAGAGAATTAAGAGCTAATAAGCTTGGCTTTAGTCCATCTGATGTCATCACTCTAAATGCATTCACAGCTTGCTCAGATAAACCCTGACACAGAACAATCAGGAAAGTATCAGTATACTTTCTCTAAGTGCATCTCTGATGGACACTATTAAACATTCACGATACCCTTTGTGCATAGGCATTTATGAGGGCATTGTACATTGTTGAAGATGGCTTCAGCCCTACTGACTTCATCTCCTCCAAGCATTCTATTGCATCCTTAAACCTACCGGATTTGCCATAAACGTCAACTAATGTTGTGTGCGTAACGACATTAGGCAGTATTCCTTGACTCTTCATCTTCCCCAACAATCTTTTCATATCATCCCATCTTTCTTGATCTCCATAACTATGGATCATGATGTTATAAGTTGTAGCGCAAGGTAAGCATCCTCGCCTCTCCATATCCTCAAACATCTCTTCTGCTACTATGTGATGCCCATGCTTACAATGACAATCTATAAGTGTATTCCAAGTCACTCTATCAGGTTCGATTCCCTCGCTTAACATTTTATCATAAGTTGTCATCGCATGATCAAGACAGTTAAACTTCCCAAAGGTATCAATCACTACATTGTAGAATTGTCTATCAGGCTTAACTCCAATGCTCTTCATCTCCTTGAGAACTTGAAATGTCTTTTGCCACTCACCTCTATCGCGATAACCTGCTAAGAGTCTGCTGAAAACAAAAGAGTTAGGCTGTACATCACCAGCTTCCATCTCTTTTAACACTATTCTCGCACTTTCCCATCTTCCTGCATTCACATATGCATCAATGAGGAGACTGTATGTATGTTCATCAGGCGAAACACCTCTTTTCTCCATCTCTGAAACCATCGACTCTGCATCTTTTAAAGGACCTGACTTCACATATCCTTTAAGCAACGCATTGTAAGCTTTCGTTCTTGGTTTTATCCCGCTCTGTCTCAGCTCCTCAAACAAAGCTTCAGCCTCAACAGTCCTTCCTGTATTAGCCAATGCCGAGATAATGGAGACGAGGGTAGCGGTTTTCGCGCTCAAACCCATTGCTTGAGCCATACCTAGAAGCTGCAAAGCCCGAGAAGGGTCACCAGATTTAGCAAACCCCATGATGATATCATTAATTAACTGCACATCAAGCTCAAGCTTGTCCCTTTCAATCTCTTTATACAGTCTCAGTAAAAGAGCTGTATCAATCTTGTTGCTACGCGTCAAGGATCGAATAACCAAGCTGTAATTAACAAAATCAGATTGATAACCAGCTTGACGCATCTTAGAAATCAAATTAAGAGCCTTTTCAATATCATTGTTACGAGCACAAGCTCCAATTAAGGCATTGTAAGTCAAAGGGGTTAAGGTTTGTTTCTGAGAAAGAAGAAACGCCTCGTATAGCTTCTCGGAACGGCCAAGCGCATGAATCAGAATTGAGTAGAGAAGATCATAGGAGAAGCAAAGGTTGTGTTTTTCAAGCCAAGAGACTACGGCGTAAGCTAAACCGAGCGATGACGTCGATGAACATAGCGATTTTAGTAATGAGTGCCAGTACGGTGCTGGAACCGCCTTGTATGACTCGGCGAGCTGAAACTCCACTGGATCAAGCGAGTCTGGAGAAAATTCTGATTTCTCCAATTGCGAGTCCAAAACCAACTCGACGGGACCAAATCTCGAGAGGTAATTTAGAAGAGGAGAGAAGTCGTAACGCCGGCGAACCTCAGAGGAAAATTCTTCATCGTGGTCATCTTCTTCACTCGAATCTAATCCATTCCACGAGGAGAAATAGGAAGACGAAGACGAAGATGATGATGGTAAAGAAGCAGAGGCGGTTGCAGAGAAAACAGAAATTGGCGGGTGGAAGGAGTGGTGGTGGCGAGTGATGAAGTAGAGAGAAGAATGAAATCGAGATGAAACTAGTGGAGGTTGCAAGAGAAGCATAGTCTTCTTCCTTCTTCTTCTCCAATGGCGTCGCAAAAATTGAAAGAAGAGATTTTTGGGTTTTATCGTTTGTGGTTGC
>CM071717.1:50240553-50255578 GCA_036630335.1 Physaria fendleri | reverse complement strand
AACATCTACAAGGATCATATCACTCTTAAGGACTATGAGATCCATGACGGGATGGGTCTCGAGCTATACTACAACTAGGTTTCGCTCTCTTGCTTTCCTTTGCTATTTCTTTTTATATTATTCGTTTTTGTATTCTTTGAGATGTTCGTCTTTGCACCTTATCTAGAATCCGATTCCTCTTTGTCTGCTGTTAGATTATCTATGTGGTTTAAAATTTTCCCCTTTTTCCGAAAAATTAGGAAATTTGAGAGGTCTTAGCTAATTACTGACTGAAACCTTCAAAAGCCATTGTTATCAATAATAGCCGAAGCTTCTAGGGGTTTGATATTGTTCCTAAATATCCAAAGCATTGATAGATACGGTTTGTCTCAAACTGGGACGTTTTCCTCTGAATGAATGCAATAGAATTAGATTGATAGAAACTAGTCAGGAACTTCCCGTTTGGCTCTATAATCATTGGCTCATTGTGCTTCCACTGAAATATATTTTGGTCTTTCTATTCTTTTGTACAACGAGAACTAATAAGGTCGTAAGAGTGACATGGAACGTCTCTGCCATGTGTATTGTAGTTCTATTTCTATTGGTACACAATTAATTGTTATATCGATGTTTCATCTGGTCTAGTCTAATTGGAGAAGCAGAGCTGCAGGGAATGTTGTTGATCTGGAGTTTGGACACCTGCATAAATTCATCTGAACCGTGTGGCATATAAACCAGATAAAAAGTATGTATTAAAATGTAATAATTTCAACTGTTTGGTAATAATACATTTGACTGCCAAATTGGTTAAAGTATGTATTAAAATGTAATAATTTCAACTGTTTGGTAATAATACATTTGACTGCCAAATTGGTTAAATAATTTTTACCAGCTTCTCCAACCTCTATGTTAGCCTTGGAACCATGGAGTATAAATGTAAAGTCAGGTACTTAATGGTGCAGGCACTAATCAGTAGTCCGATTAAGACAGAAAAATTTAGAACGTGGTTACATATAAGGAAATACCAAATTGAATCAGCCCTTTAAAGACCAGTTTAGTTACCGGTTTGGTGTGAATCCCCCAAACGCTAGTTCTCAATACAAAGTGAGGGATCTCAAAAAGTAAACAAAGATAATTTTAACATCTGTGACATTAATGGAAACGATTCTGCTAAGTAGCTTATGGACTGTTATCATCTTTTAGCTTGCCTTCAATATCACGCCTTAGCAACTCCGCATATTCCTGCAATTCCAAAAGTTCAAGTCTTGATCATAGGAAAACTTTTCATCTTTATTAAGCAAAACTAACTAGTCTGTTTGATGGCCTTACTTGAGAGAGAACTTCATCACAGCAAAGAGCATTCACAAGGTCGTCTTGGCTCATCGCAGCATTTTCAACCATTGCACGGAAGACATCACTTGGTGGATCAGATTGTTCAATCATTTGCGCCATGGATTGAACATTCACCTATAGAATGAACCAAAAAAAAATGACACTTCATAACACGAGACAGACAAAGAGACAATGCCGTGTTCTCGTACAGCTACCTGAAAAGGCTGTTGTGTTGCAGGTTCAGATGATGAGCCTCCTTGGCTAAAAGCACGTGAGACTAGAGGCATCATTTGCTGGACCATTCTAGAGAAATCAAAGCCACCGCCCTCGCCACCTCCTCCTGACATCATATTCTAAAGTATGTATTAAAATGTAATAATTTCAACTGTTTGGTAATAATACATTTGACTGCCAAATTGGTTTAATAATTTTTACCAGCTTCTCCAACCTCTATGTTAGCCTTGGAACCATGGAGTATAAATGTAAAGTCAGGCACTTAATGGTGCAGGCACTAATCAGTAGTCCGATTAAGACAGAAAAATTTAGAACGTGGTTACATATAAGGAAATACCAAATTGAATCAGCCCTTTAAAGACCAGTTTAGTTACCGGTTTGGTGTGAATCCCCCAAACGCTAGTTCTCAATACAAAGTGAGGGATCTCAAAAAGTAAACAAAGATACTTTTAACATCTGTGACATTAATGGAAACGATTCTGCTAAGTAGCTTATGGACTGTTATCATCTTTTAGCCTGCCCTCAATATCACGCCTTAGCAACTCCGCATATTCCTGCAATTCCCAAAAATTCAAGTCTTGATCATAGGAAAACTTTTCATCTTTATTAAGCAAACTAACTAGTCTGTTTGATGGCCTTACTTGAGAAAGACCTTCATCACAGCAAAGAGCATTCACAAGGTCATCTTGGCTCATTGCAGCATTTTCAACCATTGCACGGAAGATATCACTTGGTGGATCAGATTGCTCGATCATTTGAGCCATGGATTGAACATTTACCTATTGTGTGAACCAATTTCGTTACACTAGATAAACCAAGAGACAATGCTGTTTCTTGAGGTTCTTGTACACTTACCTGAAAAGGCTGTTGTAACCAAGAGACAATGCTGTTTCTTGAGGTTCTTGTACACTTACCTGAAAAGGCTGTTGTGTTGCTGGTTCAGATGATGGGCCTCCTTGGCTGAAAGCACGTGAGACTAGAGGCATCATCTGCTGGACCATTCTAGAGAAATCAAAGCCACCGCTCTCGCCCTGACCTCCGCCTGACATCATATTCTCTATCTCTTGCCCGTCCACCTGTTGAGCAATTTGTTGGACTGTGTTCATGATCTGTGGGTTCTGTGTAAACTGCTGCAGCATATTTCTCAGCATATTTGGTGAACCAACACCAGCTTGTTGAGATACTCCTGCTAGCAATCCATCTAATACAGGGCTCTCCAAGACCTGAGACATTGCACTTGAGACATCTACCCGATCATCTGAACCTGGCCCACCTCTCAGACCAGTCTCATCTGAACGAGACATACCAGAAAAGAGAGATTGCAAAAGCTGCTGGCCATTGGCTCCACTGTTCTGTTGCACGCTTTCAACCGCAGCAGAAGTCCCACTATCCTCGTTCTTACCTAATGCCTTGGGCTGCTTGTTTCGTTTCTTTAATGCAAAAAAAAATTTCGTTTCTTTAATGCAAAAAAAAACACAAACATGTTATGACTGAAGGAACCAAAGACCACCTAAGTTCTCGTTAATATGCTACGCAATGAAAAACAAGCTGACATTGACTCGTCATTGATTTTCAATTCATTCAATACCTTACGGTCCAAACCCCCAAGCCCCAATCCAAGTGGTGTAGCTGTAGCTACGTCCGGAGTAGCCTTATTATTTGTTTTGGCATCACTGGTAGCATCTTTCTCATTGCTTGTTGATTCTCCATTGTTTTGGCATCACTGGTAGCATCTTTCTCATTGCTTGTTGATTCTCCAGACGGAGCTGAAGATTGTCCTATGCTAATAGAGATATCTTTTCCACGAGCTGCATGCCCTATATCTTCACCAACTTCTTTATCACTTTGAGACTGGTTGAAAAAAAAATAGACTAGAGATAAGTAAAAACTTAATGAACAAGAAAAAGGAATTCTCAAATTGCACAGTATTCATACCCTCGGGTTAAAATCATTTGGTGAGCCACTTGATGACACAGGTGCGCAAATATTTGCATTGTTGGTAGGCTGCTCGAGTGTAGCACTGGGAGCACCTTGTTGTTTTGGCATCACTGGTAGCATCTTTCTCATTGCTTGTTGATTCTCCAGACGGAGCTGAAGATTGTCCTATGCTAATAGAGATATCTTTTCCACGAGCTGCATGCCCTATATCTTCACCAACTTCTTTATCACTTTGAGACTGGTTGAAAAAAAAATAGACTAGAGATAAGTAAAAACTTAATGAACAAGAAAAAGGAATTCTCAAATTGCACAGTATTCATACCCTCGGGTTAAAATCATTTGGTGAGCCACTTGATGACACAGGTGCGCAAATATTTGCATTGTTGGTAGGCTGCTCGAGTGTAGCACTGGGAGCACCTTGGCCCATAGATGTATCCCGCGCAAGAGATTCTGTTCCTAATTGATACATGAAGAACTTGAACACATTTCGTCCACAATGTAAAATTTTAGTCAGCAGGCAACTTACCTGATGGAATCTGGTTTCTTCCTTGCATATTGTTTACCAATTCTCTAATCCTTGCATTAAGTTGGGAAACTGAAATAGAACCATCCAAGCCAGGTTGAGTCCCAGAAAAGTTGGGAAACTGAAATAGAACCATCCAAGCCAGGTTGAGTCCCAGAAGCAGTGTTCTCACCGGTAGTGGGTGCTGGAACAGCAGCAGCAATGATATTTCTCACTGGGAGTACCCGAACTGAACCTGTATTGCTGCCAAGGTCTCCTTGGCGTCCATCTCCGTTGCTTTGCTGGTTTCCAATTGATGACATTATAGGTGTAGGCGATGTGCCTGGTAATCAAGAATAGAAATTAATGGAGAAGGAATGGTGCAACTAGGTCCAATGGAAAATAAAAGTGGACTGTACCCACCAGCATGTATGTGAATGTTAATGTGCCTTGGGACAGCTCCTAAACCAACTGTTCCGGTTAATGGATTCCACCAGCATGTATGTGAATGTTAATGTGCCTTGGGACAGCTCCTAAACCAACTGTTCCGGTTAATGGATTTGATGAGGTAGCCGCACCAGTAAAGAGAGGGCTAGTTTGATGAGGAAAAGGCTGCAAAAAAAAGTACAAAATTACACGAGAATTATAGATTAGTTTAAAGAATAGCCAAGAGAAGAAGCTTACCTGAACCATAATAGGATTTGGTCCTGACGGAGATATATAAACAGCAGGCCCAGCATTCACATAGGATAATTCCTGCAGATCACACTGCCTGTGAGTCACATGTGAAAAAAGAAAAAGACAAACACTCACGAAAAGAAACAACCCAAAACGCACCGGAGACTGTCCCATTCTCAATGTCAGCATCGTGCGCCCAAGCTCTAGTAGAAGGGCCCCTAAATGTTGCATGGCAAGACCTACTTGCACTGCCGTGCGCCCAAGCTCTAGTAGAAGGGCCCCTAAATGTTGCATGGCAAGACCTACTTGCACTGCCTCTGTCTGGATTTGAGCCCTGCGAGTAGGATCTGAAGAAGATCCATCCTGCTCTACACCTCCTGCAATATGCTACAACAATGTTGTTGCAAAGTTCAAACAGCACATAATTAGATGACGATCTGAAGAAGATCCATCCTGCTCTACACCTCCTGCAATATGCTACAACAATGTTGTTGCAAAGTTCAAACAGCACATAATTAGATGACAGGGAATGCTAAGCATATACTTAGCCTTTTCCCAGTAATGAAAGCTAGATCTAATAGCAATTAATCTGCAGAGAGAGAATGGGATCAACTAATAAGCAGTCTGAAGGAGGTGTTCACCGATAAAGAAGAGACAGCTCGGCCACTCAGTAAATGCTGTGCATTCCTCAATACAACAGAGAGTGCTTCAGACGTTGGTAGACCTCGTCTTGTTCTAGGCAACTCTTCCCTTGGCAAGCCTTCTGATGTATGAAGAGAGGTATCTGGCTGATAGCCTAGAGAAACATCCAATTAATTTGTTGGTGTGTTCTCTATCCAACATTACAATAAAACTGAGATCAATACCATTTTGTGACAATGCCTGCTCCATCCGATTAATGAACTCCGATAGCGTGTCTAACGAATCCGGGATAGGCTGCAAAATAAGGAATTTTAGATTGAAAAATAACGAGATTAAAGCACTAAACTTGAGATCAAAATACTACGTGACTGAGAACTACCGTTTGAAACGAAGGAATAGGAATTGCTGTAGCTGCTGTAACTGGAATCTGAACTACACGAGGTATTGATGCTTGAAATGATGCACCAGGAAATGCTTGTGAATGACTTGCTGCTTGACTTTGACCACCAACGCCAGGCGCTGTATTTCTAGGAGGAGCCTGACCAGACAAATCCGACTAGGAAAAAGAAAAGTGCATGCAACATTGAGTTAAGAAACACTCTGTTTGATGAAAATATCATATGACTGAAGGAACCAAAGACCACCTAAGTTCTCGTTAATATGCTATGCAATGAAAAACAAGCTGACATTGACTCGTCACTTATTTTCTATCATTCCAATACCTTACGGTCCAAACCCCCAAGCCCCAAACCAAGTGGTGTAGCTGTAGCTACGGTCGGGGTAGGCTTATTGGTTGTTTTGGCATCACTGGTAGCATCTTTCTCATTGCTTGTTGATTCTCCAACCGGAGATGAAGATTGTCCTATGCTACTAGAGATATCTTTTCCACGGGCTGCATGCCCTATATCTTCACCAACTTCTTTATCACTTTGAGACTGGTTGACAAACAATAGATTAAAGATAAGTAAAAACTTTGTGAACAAGAAAAAGGAATTCTCAAATTGCACAGTATTCATACCCTCGGGTTAAAATCATTTGGTGAGCCACTTGATGACACAGGTGCGCAAATATTTGCATTGTTGGTAGGCTGCTCGAGTGTAGCACTGGGAGCACCTTGGCCCATAGATGTATCCCGCACAAGAGATTCTGTTCCTAATTGATACATGAAGAACTTGAACACATTTCGTCGGCAATGTAAATTTTTAGTCAGCAGGCAGGCAACCTACCTGATGGAATCTGGTTTCTTCCTTGCATATTGTTTACCAATTCTCTAATCCTTGCATTAACTAATCCTTGCATTAAGTTGGGAAACTGAAATAGAACCATCCAAGCCAGGTTGAGTCCCAGAAACAGTGTTCTCACCGGTTGAAGGTGCTGGAACAGCAGCAGCAAT
The DNA here is from genome assembly GCA_036630335.1 of Physaria fendleri. NCBI lineage: Eukaryota > Viridiplantae > Streptophyta > Magnoliopsida > Brassicales > Brassicaceae > Physaria > Physaria fendleri. Next base: position 50,248,880 of record CM071717.1, on the reverse strand, counting down.
GATATTTCTCACTGGGAGTACCCGAACTGAACTTGTATTGCTGCCAAGGTCTCCTTGGCGTCCATCTCCATTGCTTTGCTGGTTTCCAATTGATGACATTATAGGTGTAGGTGATGTGCCTGGTAATTAAGAATAGAAATTAAGGGAGAAGGAATGGTGCAACTAGGTCCAATGGAAAATAAAAGTGACCTGTACCACCAGCATGTATGTGAATGTTAATGTGCCTTGGGACAGCTCCTAAACCAACTGTTCCGGTTAATGGATTTGATGAGGTAGCCGAACCAGTAAAGAGAGGGCTAGTTTGATGAGGAAAAGGCTGCAAAAAACAGTACAGAATTACACGAGAATTATAAATTAGTTTAAAGAATAGCCAAGAGAAGAAGGTTACCTGAACCATAATAGGATTTGGTCCTGATGGAGAGATATAAACAGCAGGCCCAGCATTCACATAGGATAATTCCTGCAGATCACACTGCTTGTGAGTAGCATGTGAAAAAGAAAAAGATAAACACTCACGAAGGGAAACAACCAAAAACGCACCGGAGACTGTCCCATTCTCAATGTCAGCATAGTGCGCCCAAGCTCTAGTAGAAGGGCCCCTAAATGTTGCATGGCAAGACCTACTTGCAACTCAGTAAATGCTGTGCATTCCTCAATACAACAGAGAGTGCTTCAGACGTTGGTAGACCTCGTCTAGTTCTAGGCAACTCTTCCCTTGGCAAGCCTTCTGATGTATGAAGAGAGGTATCTGGCTGATAGCCTAGAGAAACATCCAATTAATTTTTTGGTGTGTTCTCTATCCAACATTACAATAAAACTTAGATCAATACCATTTTGTGACAATGCCTGCTCCATCCGATTAATGAACTCCGATAGCGTGTCTAACGAATCCGGGATAGGCTGCAAAATAAGGAATTTTAGATTGAAAAACAACGAGATTAAAGCACTAAACTTGAGATCAAAATACTACGTGACTGAGAACTACCGTTTGAAACGAAGGAATAGGAATTGCTGTAGCTGCTGTAACTGGAATCTGAACTACACGGGGTATTGATGCTTGAAATGATGCACCAGGAAATGCTTGTGAATGACTTGCTGCTTGACTTTGCCCACCAACGCCAGGCGCTGTATTTCTAGGAGGAGCTTGACCAGACAAACCCGACTAGGAAAAAGAAAAGTGCATGCAACATTGAGTTAAGAAACACTCTGTTTGATGAAAATATCAGATTCTGCTGGCTGCCTCACAACCAAATGTAAAGTATGCCCATTTTCCAGATCTACGAAGTTGTCAAATTATCAAGTGCAATGAAGTAACAAGCGACAAAAGGAAAGGACAGATAGAAACTAAGGCTAAGGTTAGCAAAGGGATGTATAAATACGGATTACACCTCCCTCTACAATGTAAGATGCACAGTAGAAACCAGCGAGAAATGTTCTTATAAAGCAGTGATGAACTCAACACTCAATCGTTGTCATATACTTCAAACAGATTTGGCAATATGCATTTGTAGACAGGGCACAAGGCATAATTAAACAGCTACACTATTACATAAATGTACAAGTTAATAAAGTAGCTAGAACTTACGATACTCAGAGAGAGGGTGGTCATCTTTTAAAACCCTTCCTCGGAAAATGAGCCTCTGCTGACCAACAGGCACCCCTAGCTCATTAGCTATCTTCTCCTTAAATGATGAAACTGTTTCCTGAAAGAAGTTAAGCCCAACTGGAGTATTAGATACAAGCTTAAGAAAATATGCACGTAGGTACCAATTAAAAATGATCACAAAATGCAAAGAAGACGATTTCTCACATTCTTGTCCACTTGGAAAGTATACGTCTGTGAATCTAACGTCTTGATGTTAAGCTCAAGGGTTGATTCTGGAGTTTTTTCCGATGCATTTTTGCTACTGGAGCTCTGATTGATAGCTTGATCTTCCATGAAACCTAGAATATCTGCAAATATCATAAAACTGAACAGCTCGTATCTTTAACCAAATCAAGAATACTATTTCTAGGGTACTTAAATTAGTACCCTTAGCTAACACATTTCCATATAATGATCATAAGGAACAAACTCACAAAATGACACAAACAAAACAAAAACCCCGACCTAAATCCAAGTATTGTCATAACTTCTAAAAAAGCTAAAATTTCGCCGTCCAAAACCAAAATACATAAATAAAATACAACACGAGAGACGTAGAAACGAAAAAGGATCAATCTTTATATGATAGGAGCAGAAAAATATGAAGTAAAGAAGAAAGCGCGGAGAAAAAAAAACAAATCAAATACCATGAAAACAAGGACGAACCTATTAGCCGTCACAGGAATTCGAAAATAGAAAGTGTTGGAAAATGATGGAGCTAAAGCGAGAAGCAGGTATCTTCAGACACGAAATCGATTTGAAATCTAGAGTATCTCCAGTTGATCCACGAACAAAACCTGATTTGATTCAGCGTTAAAAAAAAAAACAACGACGATTGTGTCGGGACTTTTTGTGAAAGAAAAAAAAAATGATAAAAGAAGAATCTAGATAGAGAATTTGCAGCGACGCCGTTTTTGGCCTGAAATGGCGGATCCGCGAATATAGGCCCAAATGTAGACTCTTTCTAAAAATAAAACATAAATCCACGGGCCTGGCCTCTCTCCCGAGTATGTGTTTATTTATTGATCCCGAGTATGTGTTTATTTATTGATTTGCTATCAAATTTCAAATATTTATTTATAGTCAATTCCTTAGATTGTGGTTATAAATAAAATGCAAAAAGAAGTATTTTAAGTCAATAATTCTAGTGAAAAATACATCCGAAAATAACTATGATGTATAATTAATAAATTCAATGATACAAATAACTATTACATCTGTCCGTGAACCTTAACCTTAGACTATGGTGTCTCCTCTAATGGCTGAAATCGACGATCTATATTACCTATACATATAGACATGAAAAACCCTTTGCAATATCAAGGGTTAAAAAAAAAAAATGATTAAAGCATCATTACATGTATCTACAACATTATAATCCATCCATGAATGTTTTCATCTATCTTCAACTTATGGAGATGCCAAATCCGACAATGGAGTTGTTGCTTTGATCATTAGGCTTTGTATGAAGGCTACTGTCTGGAAAAACAAAATATTATTAGTACCCACATGATCTTTCTTTCTTTGTAATGTAGTATGATATCAAATACTATGTATATAGTACCATGGTTAAGCCGGCGCACATGATACTGAACCCTGGGAAATTAAATGGTGCTCTTTCCGACAAAAACCAATCTAAAAAAACATCATAAGTAGTTGTGTTAGTAGCAAGTGTTGTTGCGTTTTCTATTTCATTAAGGTTTTAGTAATAGATAGTGATGAAACCTGTTAGAGGTGAAAATGCTAAGGGAGAAATGACATGTGCAAGGGAACATATGCTTGATATTATCCCTTGAGCCTTCCCCTGAATAGATTCACCAAGACTTATAAGTGTGACTGTTTTCTAGTAAGCACTGATTGAAAGTTCTTTTTTCTTTTTTTGGTAAGTTTTGAAAACAATTTAAGACCTTTAACAAATATTTTAGAGTTATTTATAAAATAAATATATTATATATATCTATAAATTAAAAATAATTTGTAAATATTACACATGATCCATTCTTAACAACAACAAAAGGATGAGTTAGTTACCTGTTCATATGATGCTACTTGTTTGGAGACTCCATTCTTAACAACAACAAAAGGATGAGTTAGTTACCTGTTCATATGATGCTACTTGTTTGGAGACAATGCTCCGAATCTACAAAGTTGAATAATCACAATATTATTTCAAGATATAGATAAATTATAAACTCAAAAGAAAATAATATCAAAAATATATAAACTTACACAAGATTGTGGAAATATAGATACAAGTGAAAATATGGCTGCAATATATGGAACCTGTGATTTTTTCAAACCAAAAAAAAAAAAAAAAAAAAAAAAAAACCAGTAATTGTTACACAATGATGCTTATGATATGATATGAAATGTTAAATGATACAAAGATAATGAACCATCCAAAACACGAAAAACAAAATAAAAAAAGGTTAGAATTAATACCCAAGAGGACCATGCCACACTGGTGAGAAACATCTGTACAATGTAGATGTGTGAGATAAAAAAAGTCCACATTGGTCAAATTTTAGGTAGACTATTTTGCTCATCAAGATTTGAAAATGTTGTTCATGTCACCATATTTTTTTCTTCCAGATTGGATAATCAATCATGAATATTTGTGTAATTTTATAGATTAGAACAAATCAATGAAAATAAAATAAAAGGATTGTAGGAGAAGGTGCTTTTGTGTAATTTTATAGATTAGAACAAATCAATGAAAATAAAATAAAAGGATTGTAGGAGAAGGTGCGTACATGGGCACATCCAAAGAAAAGACCAACTGAGAGTAGTCTCTGTTCTTTTAAAACCGGTACTAGAATGGGCATGAAAAGCAACTGTGAAATTATATTGCAAGTTACAATATATATTGTGAAAATAATATAATAGTAACCATATAGTAGATGATATATCTTACCTGTGAAACAGACCCAGCAATGCCAGATATGATCATCAAATCAGCAAACTGGTCCTTGTTAAAGTGAAACTTGGACTTTAAATAGTACTGTGTATTTTATTTGAAGCAATACAAAAATTTCATTTAACAAAAAAAGATGTTATTTAATAAGCTGTGTCTCATAAACTAAAAAGCGTACCAAAGATGAAGCATGTAGACCAGCTTCACCAAGACAACTGAAGAACGATACTATCGCAACTTGAAATAATGGAACACTGTAAAATTAAACCCTTAACTAAGAAATCGACGTTTTAACTAATGTTTTCTTAAACCAAATAAGTAAAAAACTAGAGTAATAAAAACACATATATACCTGTTCCTAATTAAAGAGGCCATTTCACGTACAGAACGAGTTGCTCTGACTATTACATTTCTTCTATGTACAGGACAATCTTCAAGTAAAGCATAACTCAGTTTCTCTCTTGAAACAATAGGAGCACTCATGATTTCGTCTCTGAATGAATCCGGAAGGAAAAGTTTCATGTACAATGCTGATAGAATTGCCATTGTTGTTGCAACCTAATTAAGGAACATAAAAGTCAATCAAGGATCTTGAAATGTCCAAAAAAAAAAAAAAAAATCACTAGTAACTACATATTCACATGTATATATACATATGAGTGGATAGAGAGAGACCTGAAATGTGGCGGGTATAGATAAAAAACGAGCGCACAGATTGGCGCAAACGAAGGCACAAGATGCAACACCGGTTAGTATTCCGAACGCTGAGGCTCGTTGAGGCACAAGATGCAACACCGGTTAGTATTCCGAACGCTGAGGCTCGTTGTCCTTCTGCTACATTATCTGCCTGAAAATTCGCCGGAAAACTATTGAGGAAGATTGCTTCAGCTCACTAAATGTTTTTTTTTTCTTTTTTTTCAATTATTGAAAATGTTATATAAATTTTGATATTTTCACTAGAAACTAGTTAACTAGTTTATCTATCCTTTATAACGTTAGAAACAAGTAAATCGATAAAAATGGTTCTTGATTTCATTTTTTGTCAATAAAATAAAGGTTCTTGATTCTATTATTATATTTATATTCTTTAATAATTTAGCTAGAGGAATTTTTTTTTTTTGTTAACTCAGGGTAAATCCCAGTCGAAAATCCGATCAGATTAATCTCTGGGAGGAGAAGGCCGCCTGCCGAACCACTCACCCAGAGTATCTACGTGGCAAGTCACATGACAGACAACGGATGTCCAAGATAATCATATTTTTGTTTCCGTCGGGAGACAACGGATGTCCAAAATAATCATATTTTTGTTCCCGTCGGGAATGGAACCCCTTACAGTGAGGTTATGCTTACCATCAGAGACCCAACCATTGGGTCACGATCAATCGAACTAGGAAAAATTTTCTTTTCAAATGAATATTAAAATACAAATATATTAATAAAAAAATAAAGAGATCGATCTCATATTTCTTTTTATATAACTTAGTGGCCAATAAGTTTAACAACCTCGAACCCAAATTCTAATGTCTATAACGAGAAAGGAAATCAACCACTAAGACTATCAATTTCGGATGATCTGATAATTTAGTCTCAATTATTTTATAGTATTACAAAAATGTTTAAAGATAAATTAGAAAACATGCCAAATAAAATCATCATCATCAATGAATTTCAATATTATAAATGACTATTTTTCTTTTGTCGTCAATGCTATTCGTAGTATAGTGACAAGAGTTTTGTAGCCTAGTTGTTTGTTTTAAAATAGAAGTAGTATCATCCTTGAAATTTTTTAATAATATGGAATAATATGATGCAAGGTTTGATTCTAATCGCCACTTGACTTTTCTTTCTAACTCAAACCCTCATTAAACAAATATATAGGATTTTACTAAAACACAATTAGTTAATGTTAAGAGCTATTGGTTTAGTACTCAAGACTAAAACACAATTAGTTAATGTTAAGAGCTATTGGTTTAGTACTCAAGAAGACTGTTTAATTTATTCTACCGTTTATAACGTCTTTATGGTATCCTCCTTTCTTTTTAACGACAAATGGTATCCTCCTTTAATTTGTATAATAATTGTATTTATCCTTATATTTTATTGATAAGACTTATATATTTATTGAATTAAGGAAAAGGACAGGACATACCACGTAAGCATGGGCAAGACAAAGAACACTTCCTTCACAAACTATTGATGTGAAAGTCCTGAGTACATAGTATACGTAGAAGATGGTCCTCCCTCTACTATACGCTAATATAGCTGTAAAATTATTCAATATTGTTTTCATCAACTGTGAGTATAAGAATCTTTTGCTTCAAGGATTGAATATTAAATGACGTGGATTAGAAGCTTAATTTAGGTTAAAAAGTGGGGACCAAAGAATAAAGTAAAGTTAAAAAAACATACCAAGAGGTATAATGTTGAGTGTCATTGGAAGACTAAGTAAACATTTTCTCCCATGCTTGTCGGACATGCTTCCCACCAATGGCGTCACAATCAATGATCCCACTCCCGTTATCTAATTCCCATCAATTTAACACTTAATTAGAATCTTCAAGTATATATATATATAGTTACAATCTTTCAAGTATATATGGAATATTACTTGAATATAATAAAGTATATCATGGAAACTACTTGACACAATAAAGGCCAAAATTCATTCAGGTTTGAGGTTCGAACATTACACTCCACGATATTTTGTTAAAAGAGATTATTTTCAGAAAAAAGAAGGTATATTATCTTAGCGGTGGACACAAGCCGGATACTTGTATTTTTTTGTTCGGTTTGTTAGTTCACTTGAACGAGACGGGTATTTGCTTTTTCAAGACGAGTATAAGACAAGTCTAGCAAGTTAGACAAGTATCAAGTATTTGTATCCAGCCCTAATTATGGAAGACAAATTATGCAACCGGTCCAACTATAATAGTGGTTCTAAACAAAAATTGGAGCCTCTATAACGAAAACTAATATAAATGAAGCCTATATGTTTGTTAAATATTGAATTTGAGTCTATTAAATTATGCTAACCACTAGATTACAAAACGATCAGCGTTGTGCAATTTGTATATTATGAAAATGGGACTGAATTTTACTTACAACTTGTTGAAATCCAGAGAGGTAGAGAAAATGGGACTGAATTTTACTTACAACTTGTTGAAATCCAGAGAGGTAGATGGCGAGAGAACACTCATCTTCTCCGGGACATAGAGCCTCCATGCTAACATCTGTAATCACTGGAATCACTATGAAAGATGAGAAACTGTACAAGAAGATGGTCATGAAGAGGTGTCCAAGCCCCTGAAATGTTGTTGTTGTTCTTTCCTCCATTGTTTATTATGATCAGATGTGCCAGTAAGCAAGTGAATATAAAGTGGTACGTTATAGAAGATATTAAATAATAAAGGAAAAAATATGAGAGGGACTAATGTCAATAATAAAGAGTAAAGAGTTGTTGCTTCTTTTAGGATTTCCTCTCGCTTTCAATCTTTAGTCTTTTGTGCTTTTACTTCTCGTTGGAGTATAAGCAAAGCCAAAGAAAAGTCTTTTTGGTTTCATCATATTGAGTTTACGGATTGATTCACGTTGAGAAGAGTTGCTTTCCAAATGATAATTTTATTAGGGGTTAATTTCTCAAACCCCCTTATTTATCCCTCTCAATCCACTATATCCCTCATTTTTCTATGAGAAATTTATATAGACTGCCATTTAATGATTGCCACCTTTCGAAATTGCCACCGTCCAAAAAGTATGCCCACAGACAGC
>CM071717.1:50178767-50190411 GCA_036630335.1 Physaria fendleri | reverse complement strand
ATGATCTCTATACATACAATATATTAATTAATTGTTTCTGCCGACGCACTGAACTATCTACTGCTTTAGCTCTTCTTTGCAAGATGATGAAACACGGCTATAAGCCTAGCATTGTCACACTTTCTTCGCTTGTCAATGGATATTGTCACGGTAATAGGATCTCTGATGCCGTTGCTTTGGTTGATCAAATGGTTGAAATGGGAATTCAACCTAATACAGTTACATTTAACACTTTAGTTCATGGTCTTTTTCTCAACAACAAATCATCCGAAGTTGTGGCTTTAGTTGACCGAATGGTTCAAAGCGGCTATCAACCGGATATGGTTACTTATGGTGCAGTAGTAAATGGATTATGTAAGAGGGGTGATATTGATTTGGCTTTAAAGCTGCTCAAGAAGATGGAACAAGAGAAAATAGAGGCTGGTGTTACAACGTACAACACAATCATTGACGGCCTTTGCAAATACAAACATATGGATGATGCGATGAATCTTTTCATCGAAATGGAAACAAAAGGAATTATACCAGATGTTGTTACCTACAACACCCTCATTAGTTGTCTTTGCAATTATGGAAAATGGAGTGATGCCTCTCAACTACTTAGTGATATGATTATGATGAAAATCAACCCAAATGTAGTCACTTTCAACGCATTGATTGATGCGTTTGTGAAGGAGGATAAGCTTTTAGAGGCCGAAAAGTTGTACATGGAGATGATGAAAAGGTCTATAGATCCTAGTATTTCCACTTACAATGCAATGATCAATGGGTTTTGTATGCAAAATCGCCTAGGTGATGCTAAGAATATGCTTGAGTTGATGATTAGGAAGCACTGTTTCCCAAACATAGTAACGTACAATACGCTTATAAATGGATTTTGCAAGGCTAAGAGAGTGGAGGATGGTATGGAAAAATGGAATTATGTAAGAGGGGTGATATTGATTTGGCTTTAAAGCTGCTCAAGAAGATGGAACAAGAGAAAATAGAGGCTGGTGTTACAACGTACAACACAATCATTGACGGCCTTTGCAAATACAAACATATGGATGATGCGATGAATCTTTTCATCGAAATGGAAACAAAAGGAATTATACCAGATGTTGTTACCTACAACACCCTCATTAGTTGTCTTTGCAATTATGGAAAATGGAGTGATGCCTCTCAACTACTTAGTGATATGATTATGATGAAAATCAACCCAAATGTAGTCACTTTCAACGCATTGATTGATGCGTTTGTGAAGGAGGATAAGCTTTTAGAGGCCGAAAAGTTGTACATGGAGATGATGAAAAGGTCTATAGATCCTAGTATTTCCACTTACAATGCAATGATCAATGGGTTTTGTATGCAAAATCGCCTAGGTGATGCTAAGAATATGCTTGAGTTGATGATTAGGAAGCACTGTTTCCCAAACATAGTAACGTACAATACGCTTATAAATGGATTTTGCAAGGCTAAGAGAGTGGAGGATGGTATGGAACTCTTTCGCGAGATGTCTCAAAGAGGATTGGTTGGCAACACAGTAACTTACAATACTATTATCCAAGGGTTTCTTCAAGTAGGCAATTGTGTTATGGCTGAAGAAGTTTTTAGTCAAATGCATTCTCTTGGTGTCTCTCCCGATCTTTGGACCTACAACATATTGTTAGATGGACTTTGTAATAACGGAAAGCTAGAAAAAGCATTGGTAATATTCAAGAATTTGCAAAAGAGTGAAAAAGAACTTGATATTGTCACATATACTATCATCATTGAAGGGATGTGCAAGGCTGGGAATGTGGAAGATGGGTGGTCTTTATTTTGTAGCCTCAGCCTTAAAGGAGCACAACCTACTGTTAAATCATACAATGTAATGATTTCAGGATTTATTGGGAAAGGTTTAATGAAGGAAGCAGATGCTTTGTTTAGAAGAATGAAAGACGATGGGATTCTCCCAAATGGTGGTACATACAATATTCTAATCCGGGCACATCTTAGAGATGGTAGCAAAGAAGTAGCAGCAGAACTCATCAATGAAATGAGGAGTGGTGGGTTTGCAGGAGATGCTTCAACCATTGGGTTGGTAACCAATATGTTACATGATGGGAGATTGGACAAAAGCTTCCTCAATATGCTTTCTTAAAACACTTTCATCATTTACCTACAATACCCTCATTAGTTGTCTTTGTAATTATGGAAAATGGAGTGATGCCTCTCAACTACTTAGTGATATGATTATGAGGAAAGTCAATCCAGATGTAGTCACTTTCAGCGCATTGATTGATGCGTTTGTGAAGAAGGGGAAGTTTTTAAAGGCCGAAAAGTTTTACTTGGAGATGCTTAAAAGGTTTATTGATTCTGATATAGTCACTTACAATTCATTGATCAATGAGTTTTGTATGCACAATCGCATAGGTAAGGCTAAGCATATGCTTGAGTTGATGATTAGGAAGAACTGTCTCCCAAACATAGTAACTTACCATACACTTATAAATGGATTTTGCAAGGCTAAGAGAGTAGAGGATGGTATGAAGCTCTTCCGCAAGATGTATAAAAAAGGATTGGTTGGCAACACAGTAATTTACAATGTTATTATCCAAGGGTTTTTTCAAGTGGGCAATTGTGTTATGGCTAAAGAAGCTTTTAATCAAATGGATTCTTTTTTTTTTCAAGTGGGCAATTGTGTTATGGCTAAAGAAGCTTTTAATCAAATGGATTCTTTTGGTGTCTCTCCCAATCTTCGTACTTACACCATTTTGTTAGATGGACTTTGTAACAATGGAAAGCTAGAAGAAGCATTGGTAATATTAAAGGATTTGGAAAAGTGTGAAATAGAACTTGATATTATCACATATAATATTATCATTGAAGGGATGTGCAAGGCTGGGAATGCAGAGGATGGATGGGATTTATTTTGTAGCCTCGACCTTAAAGGAGTACAACTTGATGTTAAAACATACACTATAATGATCTCAGGATTTTGTGGGAAAAGTTTAATCTGGAAGTAAATGATTTGTTTAGAAAAATGAAAGAAGATGGGATTCTCCCAGATAGTTGTACATACAATACTCTAATCCAATCCGGGTACATCTTAGAGATGGTAACAGAGTCGTGTCAGCAGAACTTATCAATGAAATGAGGAGTTTGTGGGTTTTCTGGAGATGCTTCAACCATTGGCATGGTAATTAATATGTTACATGATGGGAGATTGGACAAAAGCTTCCTCGGGATGCTTTCTTCTTAAAACACTGAAAAGTTGTGAGGTAAGTTTTTTTTTGCTCCTATTCAAGTTGTTGTAACGTACGATCATTTTGCTTTCTTAAAACACTTTCAGCAACCATGAGAGAAAAGCTGTTAGGTGGATCAACTTTCTTTGCTATTCTAATGAAAAGTTGTTATAATGTATGACTAAATCTGTTTGTTATTTTCTTGACAAAACCAGTCAAATGGACGGAATGTTAAAGGTGAGAAATCCAATAATTTAGATAATCAGAAGAAGCATGAAGAAGAACACAATGCTGAAGGATGAAATTGAGAATCTGAAAAAGAACCAAAATGGTCTCGTGTTACAGGCAAAGAACCTAAGAATTGAGTTGGAACAGAGTAACAGACTTGACAATCAGTTAAAGAAGCTGAAGCTTCAATACAGCAAGAAAACACGAAGAAAAGCGAACTAGAGAGCACAATTGCCTCGATAAAGAAAGAATCAGGGTCTCTAACAGCAGAGTTGCAAGCCGTAAAAGATGAAATAGAAACATCAATCTCAGACATAAGTCTGAGATTTGCTGGTCTGAAAGTGAGAGACAACAACTTGTTATGACAGTACGTAATCTTGAAAACACCAAGAGGAGCTAAATTGGTTGTAATCAAGATGACAATATAAACACATGTCTCTCCTTGTGAATATATATGTTTGATTTTTTCGTAGTTACATATTTGTTCTTGTAATATACTTGGAAAAAAAAAATATCAAATACTAAAATATAATCTGGTTTTTTTTTTTGGTCGGCAAATATAATCTGGTTTATCAATCGATTATTATATATGGTTTGACCGGATTGGTTTACAGTATTAATGGGCCTACGTGTAGGATATGAGAAAGTCCATTACAAAAGCCCGATGTAAAAACACTTCCTGAGTCAACAAAAATAAACCCTAACAAAACCCTTTGATGTAAAAACACTTCCTGAGTCAACAAAAATAAACCCTAACAAAACCCTTTTGTCTTCTTCGTCGACTCGAAGAGAGATTCCTTTACCATTTTCCGATTCCTTCACTCCTTGTGAGCTCCAGAGAGAGAAAAGAGAGACGACATGCCACTCGGAGATAGAGCAGGATGGGAGAGGTGTGAGTCCAGGTACTGTGGTGTAGAAACTGATTTCTCCGACGATGTTCCTTCTCTTCTCAACTTCCACATTTCCAATGGCGGTTTCGATTACGTCCTTGCTCCTCTGGTTTTGCTTCTTCTTTCCTCCTCGAACCTTCACTTCCTTCTCTGTTATTACTGTAAAAATGGAGAGATTTGAAATTATATGTATTAATGAAGTTTATTTGTTGTTACTCTTACTGCAGATGAACCCTTCGTATAGGCCGAGTTTGGTGGAAGGAAATGGTTTGGATACTCTCGTTCTTCCTGTCTCTGGCTCTGACTTAGTCTTGGCACCTTCTCAATGGAGCAGTCATGTCGTTGGTATGAGTCTCTTTGCTTCTCCTTGTGGACTTTTGTGTTTGTTATGTATGATGGTGTTGATTAGAGGTAAATCTTCATTTTCTAGGGAAGATTAGTTCATGGATCGACTTGGATTCTGAAGATGAGGTCTTACGGATAGATTCAGAAACCACATTGAAGCAAGAAATAGCTTGGGCTACTCATCTCTCCTTACAGGTGCGTTTGAATATATGATTTAAGTCACACTCTGCTGTCTCTTTTGTTATGCTTGAGGAGAAATATCTGTTTTATGATGCATTGTAGGCATGCCTTCTTCCCACTCCTAAAGGGACATCGTGTGCCAATTATGCCAGATGTGTGAACCAGATCTTAGGGCAGACAGACATATCTGTTTTATGATGCATTGTAGGCATGCCTTCTTCCCACTCCTAAAGGGACATCGTGTGCCAATTATGCCAGATGTGTGAACCAGATCTTAGGGCAGACTACCCTCCAGGTGGTTTACAAGTTTCTTGCTCCTGGTCTAGTTTAATTTATGATAATCATTGTCTTAACTAGATCGCCTTCAATCAAACTCTAAATATGTATTGTTTCTTCCTTTTGTTTCTCAATGTCGCTGAAACTAGATCGCCTTCAATCAAACTCTAAATATGTATTGTTTCTTCCTTTTGTTTCTCAATGTCGCTGAAGTTATGGCTGAGGGTTCCACTCGTCAAGTCTGATAGAGATTCAATGGATGCTACCTCAGAGGGTCTGGTAAGACATTGGGATCAAAGTTGATACCAGCTTAAAAAAGTTCTTACTTTTTGTGCCTTTTTTTAGATTTAGTGGGGATACCTTGGGATCATTTGATATTTCCTGTGTTTATAGACCTTTTAAACCTATAAATACATAAAAATGTCCTTATCCGTTCATATTTTTGTAAGCTTCAAGTCGGGATGACTTTATTATATACTAAAATGTCCTTATCCGTTCATATTTTTGTAAGCTTCAAGTCGGGATGACTTTATTATATACTCTCTTTTATGCAGAATGATTCCTGGGAGATGTGGAATTCTTTTCGTCTTCTTTGTGAGCATGACAGTAAGCTGTCTGTTGCTCTTGATGTTCTGTGAGTTGATAGAAACTCTTGATTGGTTTTGTTACTGCACTCAAACAGTTTACCCTCCTCAAAAGTAACACTATTTCCTTTATCCAGGAGTACACTACCCTCTGAAACTTCACTAGGACGCTGGATGGGAGAGTCTGTGAGAGCAGCCATAGTAAGCACTGATGTAAGTGGTTACCATCTTACCTTATTGTCAAACATACGATTCTGTGGTCCTGTGAATCACAGGATTCTTTCAATTTGGGTTTGCAGTCATTCTTAACAAATGCTCGCGGTTATCCTTGCTTGTCAAGACGGCACCAAAAGCTTATAGCCGAATTTTTCGATCATGCTGTCCAGGTGATAAATATTACACCCTTTCAGATATAGAACAGTAAATTTAGACGCCAGGAATTTGGCTCTTTATCTATAGTCTATGCTAATAATGATGTGTTTTTCATTCATAAATTGATCTGTATTTCACTCGACCTGGGGCTCATTATTATGCAACTGAAAATTCTCTTGTAAATGCAGCTTCAAACTCATTATCTCGTTAAATGCAGGTTGTGGTATCTGGAAAGCCTGTTCATAATATTCCAAAGGCTAATAATTCCGAGTCGGAGGGTAATTTTTCTGTATTTTCTTTTGTCTGCTGACAAATAGCTGTTTCCCCAATTCCGAGTCGGAGGGTAATTTTTCTGTATTTTCTTTTGTCTGCTGACAAATAGCTGTTTCCCCTCGGGCTTGTTTTCCATTACTTAATTTGCAAGAGCATTGTTTACAAGGATATTTGATTACATGTTTTGAGGCTTTTGGCTAAATAATTGTATTATAACGTTGTCTACATTTTGGTTCTTAGGTACGCAAAAGCATCCCCTGCGGTCATATTTGGACTATGTTGCTTATCTGTTCCAAAAGTTGGAATTGCTTCCCGAACAGGAACGCCTAGAGGTCATTTGTTGGATCCTTTTGTCTCAGTTCCCTACTTCCCTCTACTTTAATCACCAGATACAAGCTGGCAGAAACAAACTCAATTCGTGCAGTTTTCTTACTCTTTTTACAGCTGGGCTACAGGGATTTTTTAACTCAATTCGTGCAGTTTTCTTACTCTTTTTACAGCTGGGCTACAGGGATTTTTTGCAGGCACCCCTACAGGTTAGTCTCTCTGGATAAGTGATACTAATTTTTTCCCGCCCATCATGATAATATCCTGTCCTGAAAATATTCTATTCTTACTGCAATGAGGTTCTTTTGTTGTCGTTTTTTTAAGTACAGCCTCTGATGGATAACCTCGAAGCCCAAACATATGAGACATTTGAGAGAGATTCTGTTATTAAATACAGCCTCTGATGGATAACCTCGAAGCCCAAACATATGAGACATTTGAGAGAGATTCTGTTAAATACATCCAAGTATGATGCATATGCTTGTTTATTTCCTTTACATCCTAAATTTGAAAACCTCTGTTTCTGGAAATCCCCTCTTATATTTGTTGGTTAGAGGAGGGGTGAAGACTGATGGATGAATTATGATGACCTATTCAATATATACCAATATTTAGCGTAGTTAGTTTTTCTAAACATGCCTTTCTTTCCTCCATCTTTGTGTTGCTAGTACCAAAGAGCAGTTGCCAAAGCCTTGGTGGACAGGGTCCCTGATGAAAAAGCATCAGAGATAACTACTGTAAGTCACATATCAATGTTTTTCCTTCGTAACTTACAAAGTGGGTTTTCATTCATAAGTTTTGTTTCTGGTATTCTTATGTAGGTCCTGATGGTTGTGGGGGCAGGACGAGGACCCCTTGTGAGGGCATCCTTGCAGGTAAGGTTCTGATGCTGTACCATGCTGTTCATAACGAGACTTGAGGATTCTTTTTTCTTGCTAATCTATTGTTTTGTATTCATTGATTCCCTTTCCCAGGCAGCTGAAGAAACTGATCGGAAGTTGAAAGTTTATGCTGTGGAAAAGAATCCTAATGCAGTTGTAACGCTCCATGTGAGTTGCCAGCAACCGAGTCAAATTTAAGTTTAATAGTCACGTGTGGCATATTTCATAAAACAAATGCTATTCTTTCTGACAGAATTTGGTTGTACATATTTTGACGGCTATGACTCATGCAGACCTTATGCAGTTAATCTAATTCTCTTTTGCCTCTGTTATACAGGTCAGTGAACTGTTGGGGTCTTTTGGAGACAATGAACTCTCTCCTGAATGTCTTGATGGAGCTCAAAGGTTTCTGAAGCCAGACGGAATTTCAATACCATCCTCGTATGGCTAGTCTTATTTAATTTCCATAGGAAACTCATCTTATCTTCTTTTTCTCTCATGGGGGATCATAATCATTATTTTTTCAGGTATACAAGTTTCATACAGCCTGTAACAGCTTCGAAGCTTTACAATGACGTAGGTTCTTTTTTGTTTACTTACGTTCTCTTTCTCACATAAAAATGTCAGTTTAACTCAAAGACTTGTTCATCTATTGGCAGGTTAAGGCTCATAAAGATCTTGCACACTTTGAAACTGCTTATGTAGTCAAGCTACATAGTGTAGCGAAACTTGCACCTTCCCAATCTGTGAGTCTTTCCCTGTCATCAGTATTGCTTAATACATTTATATAAAGTCTTGTCTCTCTCTCGCTCTCAGATCTCAGGAACTTTATCTTGGTCTCTATAGGTTTTCACATTTACTCATCCAAACTTTGCAACAAAAGTTAACAACCAACGTTACAAAAAGCTTCATTTCAAACTACCAAGGGACTGTGGTTCAGCCTTAGTGCATGGTACACATTTTTCTAGTAATTTTATCTGTTAAAATGAGAATTACTATCTCCAATTTTCCTAAACTGAATCTGTGTCTGACTCAAACAATCAACGAAAATAGGTTTTGCTGGCTATTTTGATTCTGTCCTTTATAAAGATGTTCATCTTGGAAACGAGCCTACAACAGCAACACCAAACATGTTCAGCTGGTAATGTTTAACTATGACATTAAACAGTATGAAAATTCGGTCTATCCTAATTAACCTCTCGGGTTAAACTGATATTATATTGTAGGTTCCCTATCTTTTTTCCATTAAGGAAGCCTATGGAGGTTTACCCTGATTCTCCAATGGAAGTACATTTTTGGAGATGTTGTGGCCCCTCAAAGGTTAAAACCACAACGATTCCTCACAACTAACTCTCTTATGTCTAAACAACTAATACTGATATTTTGATGTTTGGGTTCAGGTTTGGTATGAATGGTCAGTGTCCTCCCCTACTCCATCTCCAATGCACAACACCAATGGCCGTTCCTACTGGGTCGGTCTTTAGGATTAGATCCCCTACTCCATCTCCAATGCACAACACCAATGGCCGTTCCTACTGGGTCGGTCTTTAGGATTAGATGACACAGAGAAGAGAAACTTTAAGACTGATAATGAAGAAGTAATGTAATCTCATTGTGCTGTATTCTTATTTCAAAAGAAAGACTAAAATTTTCAGGTGACTGATAATGAAGAAGTAATGTAATCTCATTGTGCTGTATTCTTATTTCAAAAGAAAGACTAAAATTTTCAGGTCACTGGATCTTCCTCACTACTGTCTCCGTCTCGGTACTAGTTACAGCTTCCTTTTTTTTTACCTATTACCTTGTTCACTAGCCGAGCTACTGCTATTTACAACTTAATTGGTTTCAATCTGTGTCGGAGAAGGAGAATCTATGATCGACGAACTAAAATCTTCCTTCATTCTGATCTGAATGATTTGGTTTGGTCAGAGTGTTACAGTGAGGGCAATAGTATGTAATGTATGCAAAATCCTCTTTCCGAGCATGTCCTGCGCCAGTAATAAACACATTTAAAGCATCAGTAGTGAACATAAGTGGTAAGAGCAAGAAAGAAACCTGTGAACACAAGTGACAAAACAGCATCAAAGATGTGTAAACAAGAGACTACAATCTCGCCTGAATAAGTTTGTTCCGTGGTGTAATAATTGGTTCTTTCTTTAAGCCAATCTTGATATAAAATGTGCATACAACAAAGGCAAAAACACAAAACTAACACATCTTTGAGAAGCTGATGATTGTTGAGCAAAGGTTTCTGAAGCCAGACGGAATTTCAATACCATCCTCGTATGGCTAGTCTTATTTAATTTCCATAGGAAACTCATCTTATCTTCTTTTTCTCTCATGGGGGATCATAATCATTATTTTTTCAGGTATACAAGTTTCATACAGCCTGTAACAGCTTCGAAGCTTTACAATGACGTAGGTTCTTTTTGTTTTACTTGCGTTCTCTTTCTCACAAAAAATAATGTCAGATCAACTCAAAGTCTTGTTCATCTATTTTGCAGGTTAAGGCTCACAAAGATCTTGCGCACTTTGAAACTGCTTATGTGGTCAAGCTGCATAGTGTAGCAAAACTTGCTCCATCCCAATCTGTGAGTCTTTCTGTCTTCAGGAATGATTAATACATTTATTAAGTCTTGTCTCTCTATCAGATCTCAGGAACTTTTTTTTGGTCTCTATAGGTTTTCACATTTACTCATCCAAACTTTGCAACAAAAGTTAACAACCAACGTTACAAAAAGCTTCATTTCAAATAGGTTTTCACATTTACTCATCCAAACTTTGCAACAAAAGTTAACAACCAACGTTACAAAAAGCTTCATTTCAATCTACCAAGCGACAGTGGTTCAGCCTTAGTACATGGTACACATTTTTCTAGTAATTTTATCTTTTAAAATGAGAATTACTATCTCCATTTTTCTGAATCAGAATCTGAATCAAACAAATCCACGAAAACAGGTTTTGCTGGCTATTTTGATTCTGTCCTTTATAAAGATGTTCATCTTGGAAACGAGCCTACTACAGCAACACCAAACATGTTCAGCTGGTAATGTTTAACTATGGCATTAAACAGTAAGTAAATTTGGTCTATCCTAATTATCCTCTCGGGTTAAACCGATATTATATTGTAGGTTCCCAATATTTTTTCCATTGAGGAAGCCTATGGAGGTTCACCCTGATTCTCCAATGGAAGTAAATTTTTGGAGATGTTGTGGTTCCTCAAAGGTTAAAAAAAACTCACAATGATTCCTCAATACTAACACTCTTATGTCTATCTAAACAACTAATACTGATCCATTGATGTTTGGGTTCAGGTTTGGTATGAATGGTCAGTGTCTTCCCCTACTCCATCTCCAATGCACAACACCAATGGCCGTTCCTACTGGGTCGGTCTTTAGGATTAGATTCCCCTACTCCATCTCCAATGCACAACACCAATGGCCGTTCCTACTGGGTCGGTCTTTAGGATTAGATGACACAGAGAAGAGAAACTTTAAGACTGATAATGAAGAAGTAATGTAATCTCATTGTGCTGTATTCTTATTTCAAAAGAAAGACTAAAATTTTCAGGTCACTGGATCTTCCTCACTACTGTCTCCGTCTCGGTACTAGTTACAGCTTCCTTTTTTTTTACCTATTACCTTGTTCACTAGCCGAGCTACTGCTATTTACAACTTAATTGGTTTCAATCTGTGTCGGAGAAGGAGAATCTATGATCGACGAACTAAAATCTTCCTTCATTCTGATCTGAATGATTTGGTTTGGTCAGAGTGTTACAGTGAGGGCAATAGTATGTAATGTATGCAAAATCCTCTTTCCGAGCATGTCCTGCGCCAGTAATAAACACATTTAAAGCATCAGTAGTGAACATAAGTGGTAAGAGCAAGAAAGAAACCTGTGAACACAAGTGACAAAACAGCATCAAAGATGTGTAAACAAGAGACTACAATCTCGCCTGAATAAGTTTGTTCCGTGGTGTAATAATTGGTTCTTTCTTTAAGCCAATCTTGATATAAAATGTGCATACAACAAAGGCAAAAACACAAAACTAACACATCTTTGAGAAGCTGATGATTGTTGAG
>CM071717.1:50113420-50125341 GCA_036630335.1 Physaria fendleri | reverse complement strand
GAAATTTGTCCCTCGCCTCTGAATTGTACGCAGAAATGCAGGCTATGAATATTGCCCCTGATGAAATATTGTACACAGCGATTGTAAATGGTTTTAGCAAGAAGGGACAGTTTGATAAAGTGGTTAAGATATTTGAGGAGATGAAGAAGAATGATATGACTCCAAATGTTCTTATCTACAACGCAGTGATTGCAGGACATTTTAGAGAAGGAAATCTCGACGAGGCTTTTAGACTTCACGATGAGATGCTTGACAATGGTCTGGTGCCTGATGGTTCTACGTTTGATATTCTAGTTAGTGGAAAAGTCGGAAAATCTCAACCTGCACAAGCAGCAAGTTTGTAGTCTGGCAAAACCGAGCCACATTGTTGACTTATGAGTTAGCTTCGGCTTCCCGTGAGACCGCTCAAGGTATGCACTTTATAACCAATTTTTGAAAACATGACAGACTTCGAATCAGAATAATTCGCACTGTGTTCTTATACTGAGCTTCTTAATTACCTAATTGAAACTAGGTTTACAGTTTCTTAAGGTCTTCTGAAGCATCCTATGTTGGCAGGTGTTGAGACAAGTGTAATAAGTCCTTACCAAACTCTTCATATGATTCTCCTAAGATGGCATCTGCTCGATTGGAATTGGAAAGAGAAAATGTAAAGCACCTCTGATATCTACCAGATTCAATACTTAGAAAGGACCTGCCAGTGACACAGTAAATAATATCTTCCAGATTCAATACCTAGATGATTCTTAGAAAGGACCTGCCAGTGACACAGTAAATAATATCTTCCAGATTCAATACCTAGATGATTCTTAGCAGCTTAGAACCGTTAAAGTTATAAGATTGGGTTAGTCTATTTGCCTGCTTCTCTAAGATCAGCTTTGGTCATAAAAGATTGTTTTGAGTTTATCAGTTTTGGCTTGGTCTTAGTTGGTTATAAAGGTCGTAATTATACTTTGATGTTCAAGTTTGGCGTATAATTCGAGTTGAAGTAAGAATAAACACTTACATGTCTCCATTCATTAAGTAAAGAATCAAGAATGTATGGTCAATATACAATAATCAGGTAATGAAACAATGAGTTTAGAAAGTGTTGATCGGTTATATGCAGAGCCGGCCATGAATACAAGCAAGGGAAGCTTGGTGGGTTATAGTCCACGCTTTTTATCATGTTCAAACCATTGCACATCCTCACTTTTCTCATTTTCTAAATTTCTCCAAAAAACCCATTTTGGTGGGTTATAGTCCAAGTTTCATTATGTTATAAGGCAGAGTTCCTATATCCATTACTTTAGAAAAATGAGGATGTGCAATCAGTGGCGGAACTAGGAAAAGAAGTTATGGGGGTCAATCTTAATATATATGGTAATTGTATCCTGTAATTAACCCAAAAATTATTATAAAGGAAAAGCATTTAATATAGATTTAGGAAATATAAGGAAATTATAACTGATTATGCTAATAATTATGACCATAAATGAAAAGTAGAAAGAAGTAAATAGGTGCGTACTAAAGATTTGAATTATTAAGGGGGGGGTCAAGTTTAAAATTCCAAACCAAAATATAAAACAAATGTCAAATTAACAAGTATTATAAACATATTTTATAAAAGTAGTGGGGGTCAATTGACCCCTCTCCTTATGCTTTATCTCCGCCCCTATATCCTCTGTTTTATTTTCTTTTCTTCCTCCTCTTCTTCTCAGCTCTCTGTTTTTTCGTATTCAATATCTCTGTAAGACTTACGATTTCTATTTATAAAAATCTATCGCAAGATCATTTAGATTTAATTTAATCCAACCTATATAAATCATTTAAGATAATAAAAGTAAATTACTTTTTTTTTTTTTTTGTAAAAATGAATTTTAGATATTTTCATGTACTGTTGTCCAAAAAAAAAAAAGATATTTTCATGTACTTACATGTATTAAATTTAATTCAGATTTGGATTTGGTTACAAGGTAGAAGAGAGTGATATATTTATATAAATTGGTTAATTTTTTTTAATCTGATTTTTGGATCACATATTGGAAATCTATTTTACTCATTAACACTATCAATAATTTAAATTTTGAATAAAATAGTTTAAAAACTATCAATAATTTAAATTTTGAATAAAATAGTTTAAAAGTAAAAATTGACCCGTGTTTAACACGGATATTTAAATTTTGAATAAAATAGTTTAAAAGTAAAAATTGACCCGTGTTTAACACGGATAATAATCTAGTTATTATACATAAAATAGTAACCAACGGTTGGATCGACGTGAACTAACACGTGTCGCGATGTTCTCTCTAATTATCGCATTTGACACGTGGCATACTACATCGCTCCAACCCAACTTTATATAGTAAGATTTATTATCCATTTCAATAACTTCTTTCACTCAAAATGGATAACCCATCATTTGATTTATTAGATTTTTCATCCGTTTTATTAAAAACCTCTGATATCTGAAACATTTTATTGGAGAATGGAAAAAACAAGAACATCCATCAAACAAGTAAATCACACAAAAGCATTATATAGTAAGATTTATTATCCATTTCAATAACTTCTTTCACTCAAAATGGATAACCCATCATTTGATTTATTAGATTTTTCATCCGTTTTATTAAAAACCTCTGATATCTGAAACATTTTATTGGAGAATGGAAAAAACAAGAACATCCATCAAACAAGTAAATCACACAAAAGCACAATGATTCACCAAGTTGCATCTTAAGAAGAAGAAGAATTGTTCTGTACCCATTCAACAAGTGTCGCAACTCCAAACCCAGTCGCACCTTTCTTCTTCTCATTCCACACTGGTCCAGCCATATCTATGTGCATCCACTCTACCTTATCGTTCACAAACTGTATAAACCATTCACCAAAACCAAAACCAAAACCATTAGAGAAACTCTTATCATGACATAGTATTGAAAGTGCATACTTATCAAAACTTCTCTTCACTTGTTTCAAGAAGAGAGCTGCGGTGATCGATCCGCCTGCACGTCCTCCTGTGTTAACCATATCTGCACAACCCGATTTCATCATCTCCCAGTAACTTTCTTCCAAAGGCATTCTCCATAGCTTCTCTCCGCTCCTCTCTGATGCAGCAATCACTTCCTTTGCAAGATTATCACTCGGTGTATATATGCCTGCGGAAAACATTAAATCCATTACAGATATTCAAAATCACCACGAGTCAACATCTCGGTTGTATTTTAACATAAACGCTATGTACCTGCCATTGATGTTCCAAGAGCAATAACACATGCACCAGTCAACGTTGCGAGGTCAACAATCTGAAAGTAATTCACAAGTTGAGTGAAAAACCAATCCTCATGCTTTTATGAATCGTGATAAGTGGTTTAGACAGTACCTTATCTACGCCCTGGTTGCAAGCATACACTAGAGCATCTGCGAGTGTTAATCGACCTTCAGCATCTGTGTTGTTAACCTGTACAATACCACCAACAAATTAGTTTGGCATAAGAAAAAGCAATATGAACTTTTAATGGGGAACATTGTATGATACCTCAATAGTCTTTCCATTTGAGGCTGTGATGACATCTCCAGGTCTCATTCCGGTACCACTTATATTTGAGGCTGTGATGACATCTCCAGGTCTCATTCCGGTACCACTTATCATATTCTCACAAGCTGCGACGATAAAGTGCACCTGATTGTGGAAATGTAAATTTGTTAAGCTACATTCACTTAACTCAGAACGTCTAGCTTCGTGTGATAAACATACCTCAACCCCAGGAGGTTTAATTTGACCAATGGCTTTAGCAGCGCCAAGAACAGCTGCTGAACCTCCCATATCGAACTTCATGAGTTCAATTGAGCAGCCAGGGCCAGTCTTAATGTTGTAGCCACCACTGTAACAAAAACCATGTGGTCAATAACCAATAAGAAAGAAAAGTAAAGAAATTGATGTGGCTAACAGAAGAAAACTGCTCTGGTGATTACCTGTCGAATGTTAGTCCTTTTCCGACAAGAGCAAGCTTGGTCTTGACAGCACCACTAGAAGGTTTGTAGACAAGGTGGATGAAATGGGGTGGATTAGCTGAAGCAGCAGCGACAGCAAGATACGAGCCCATCTTCAACTCTTTGCATTGCTCGGTGGATTAGCTGAAGCAGCAGCGACAGCAAGATACGAGCCCATCTTCAACTCTTTGCATTGCTCCTCACTCAAGATGTTTGCAGTCATGACATCACTATACATGGAAGCCAGCTTTGAGGCCTCCTCAGCTAGTACAGCTGTAAGGTACAATTTCACATCAGACTAAAGACTAATGCTTGTAATAACCTTTAGTAGACATGGAAAGAAACTTAAAAAATCAAGAGACTGATGTTAAGAATCTATACCAGGTGTGAGAACATTTGCTGGAGAATTAAC
This sequence comes from Physaria fendleri, assembly GCA_036630335.1. NCBI lineage: Eukaryota > Viridiplantae > Streptophyta > Magnoliopsida > Brassicales > Brassicaceae > Physaria > Physaria fendleri. Next base: position 50,120,957 of record CM071717.1, on the reverse strand, counting down.
AAGCTCTTTCCCAAAAATTACGCCATATGAAACATCTTCAGCATACTGGAGCTTTTTCTCTAATTCAGGTCCAGTTCCAAAGCCAATGATATCCACAGACTGGAGAGATGGTTTCTTAGACTCAGATTTGTACCTGCTGTCTTCAAACAAACCTAGCAGTGTGCCTGTCACATATAAACAGCGATTCCACAAAATCTTCAAAATCGGATTCTCGAACTTCGAGTTCCCGTCCTTAGCCATATCTTTCTCCGTCACTCCAACCGCGAGTATGTCACCTTTCCATTCGGTCACGTCGATTTCCTTCCCCGAGAATGAGATCTGATACAGAAAATCGGAATCCAGTTTGAGTAATTAAAAAGAAAAAACTCAAACGCAATCGACTGTCACTGTACTTGACTATAATCGATTATGACTCTCTAAAACCACAATCGATTACGATTCTCAAAAACCACAATCGATCACGATATCTGGACTAAAAACGCTCTAAATTCAGTGGATCTTCAACATCGAAAACAGTAAAGCAACAACCAACACAAATCTAAGAAGCAGTCACTAGAATCGAATTTGAACACATAATAATACCAAAAATCAAGCGATCGGGAACAACAATACCTTAGGATGATCGACGGAAGTTAGCGTGAGTAAGTCCGAGAGTAGCTTTTGCGATTGTATGAGCCATGGCTCTAGAAGAACAGTAGAGAGGCGTTACGGCCAAAGCAAGCCTAACTCGAGGAGGTAACGAGAAACGGAGAAAACAAGAAGATAAGGTGAAAGAGAAGATGAGAAAGAGCGGAAATGAAAGCGAGAAGAAGAAGAAGACGAAGCAAAAGACGTAACCAAAGTGACGGCCATTTGTGTTTACGCACTGAGCTTCTTTATATCTCTTACCTCTTGTTGATAATTATTCTTTTTCTTGACTCACTATTTGGTCTTCATTATCCGACCCGGCCCAGCCGTTTTATTTGACCCGATCTTATTCGACCCAATATTTTTAACGTAAGGTATTCGACCCGATCTTCCAATATGAGAATTATTTTCGAATTTAACGTAAGGTATTCGACCCGATCTTCCAATATGAGAATTATTTTCGAATGTTACAAGTTTTATTCCTAAAATTATTATTTTTTCTGAAACAAAATCAAACAGTTCTCAAAAGATTGAGCAAAATCAAACAGGAGAAACTAGAAAGCGAAAGACAATTACATTTGATATCCTTAGGAGCCTAGTTCTTAGTGAACAGCAAGTGATAGACAGACTTAACAAATGTAACAGCATAGGCAAAAAAATAATAACCAAATCTTAACAGACTTAACAAATGTAACAGCATAGGCAAAAAAATAATAACCAAATCTTATCTTTAAGCAACTAGCTCAGCTTTTGATTGTTCTGCAACAGCTTCCTTGGAAAGCTTATGAAGAATCTTTGGTTCTGGTTTTTCAATTCCTTGTATATCAGTTATTCTCAACTTCGTCAATTCCTGGATAGAAGTGGTGAATGTTCAAAATCAACAATTATAACACAGAGGTAAGAACACAAACATACTGTGTACAAGGGTGTTTATCAAGTATACCTGTCTATGTCCTCTGGTTCTTCTATAATTCTTTCTTCGTTTCTTTTTGAAGATGAGCACTTTTTCATCCAATGCCTGTTACTCATCAAGCAACAACAAGTTAGCTGCGAAAAAATGTTCTTGATGATGAGGATATAGATCAACACTAATCTAATAACTTGGTTGTACATGCATATTCTGCAAGACTTTAATACTCCTATCAGTATATAGTTTGATTTAGTTTCTCTCGCTCATCAAATTCAGTAAGCAAACTCTCATAGATCCTTTTTGGCCTGTTACTCATCATGTTAGCTGCGAAAACAATGAAACTGGGATGATGGTATTTGAGAATATCTTTCATACTAAGACATTCTTGATGATGCGGAAATAGATGAACACTAATCTAATAATTTGGTACTACATGCATTTTTTTTGGTACTACATGCATATTCTGCAAGACTTTCATACTCCTATCATGCGGAACTAGATGAACACTAATCTAATAACTTGGTATTACATGCATATTCTGCAAGACTTTCATACTCTTATCAGCATATGGTTTGATTTAGTTTCTCTCATTTCACATCTATCCTTCTTTCAATTGACAAATTTAACTTATGCCAAGCTTCACTAGCATCAGGTAAGACAGTAAGAGACTTACATGCTCTTCAACTACAGCATGAACAGTCGCATCTGGTAAGATAGGTCTACCAATAATTGTCTGACTTGCTGACCCCAATAGAAGAACTTTGGTCAGTATCAACTGTAAAGAAACAAAAAAAAAGACACAAGCTTTAGCACCAAATTATGAATCCTAAAAACAAAAAAATGCAAATCTCTTATGAGAGATATAGTAATATGATGTTCATGAAGAAGAGAACAGACCTTATCATTGATGTCACAGAATTTCAATTTCTCTGTAAAAATAGAATCCCCATTGCTTACTTTAAACTGATGAGAACCAATCTACAAGAGAGTAACGAAGATAAAACATCAGCCAGAGTGTAAAATGAAACAGTAACTAATCGAGAGAGAGCAGAGACGAGACCTGAACAATGGCAAATACTGGTTCATAAGGTTTAAAGAGTCTCTCAGAAGGTTTGAGATTACCCATCACTTTGTACCCAATCTCCGCCGCCTCTTTCACTTTCTCCTCAGGTGAATATTCCCTTTCTACTTCCATCTCCGCCGAATCCTCGTAGTCCTCCTCCTCCACCTCATCATCATCTTCTCCTTCACTGCTTTCTCCACCTTCATTATTTGAAGAGAAACAACGATCTTGGGAGCGATACCAATGACTGTACCATGGCAAATCCCTAGTGAGAGATCGATTAGGAATAACAGTCCGATGAGTATTGCTGTTCTCGGAAAGCTTGATCACAGAACGTGAAGTGAATGAGCGTGTTTGATTGAAAGAATGAACCGTCGTAGCGCGGCGGCTCAGCTCGCGAAGGCATCGAATGCTCGCCATCGGAAAATACGAATAGACTAGGGTTTAGACTGACTAGAGAAGAGAAAGGGTTTTCGTTGACTGTCCTAAAGTCCCCGTGATGTTTTACAAGACACTCTACTTGAGCCAGAGGTATTCAAGACACCAATAGGGGCGGAATTCTTTTTTTTTACAAGACACTCTACTTGAGCCAGAGGTATTCAAGACACCAATAGGGGCGGAATTCTTTTTTTTTTTTTTTTAACTCAAACTTTCATTCAATTTAAGCATAGTGCCACTAAGGGCTACAAAGAAGCCATAAAGGCCATTGGATTCCATGTATGGATTTTCCACCAAAGAGCAACCACTGAGAGTCATAAAGACTACACCAAATATCCCAAAGGATGAGCTAAGAGAAATAGAAATCTAACTAAACAAAGAGAGAGTTTAAGCCTCTACAAAGTCTAAGAAACCAAAGAACAATACATGGTAAAATCAACAAATACTGGAAGTTTAACTATCAAGTAGAATAGATTCCATCCCCTGAATTGCTAAACGTCTTCAGCAATTTGTAAAATGTTCCACCAATAGTTTAAAACTAGTCTTGAAGAAGAAACCAAATGTGAAGCCTTAGAGCTAGATCAACGCAGTCCTAAAAACCAAACGTAGTCAATGGCAGCTCGAGGATCTCTGTCTCGTAACTACCATATTATATGCTACGAAGGAGCTTCAGGAATGCAAGGGCAGATTATCACCAAAATAGTAAAGTCACACTTGCTCGATGGATTCATAAGCCACGGAGAAGACAAATCAATTACTCTCATAAGACTCACATAAGACTAGAAGCATCATATGACCCTGTTTGTACAGAAAAGGCATAATCTTTTTCCATTTAAACCCTGTTTGTACAGAAAAGGCATAATCTTTTTCCATTTAAGAGCAAGGACGCAGCTAAGCATCATATCATCTTATACCTTTGGTGCAGAACCAAACATACTGGTATTGTAGATCAATCTTCACCAGTAATGCTGCCATGGAGTATGAGAATAGATTGAAAGCTCCACAAAAACCAACTAATGGCATCAAACCTAAATAGAAGACAACCTCTTTCACGATGGGTAAACCATCATCATCAAAAGCTAACCATTATAGCAGAGGATGGCTTGAGAGTGGGAGGCACTTGAACTGATTTCTGTAGAATAATAACAAGATTATCTACCTCATCCAAATCAGAACCCAATGAGAATATTACTGGGACGACCATCTCCTTTAACACTACTCAACCTCCACCATAATGACAAGCCTCAGAGTCTATAACAATAAGCAGAGAGCTGAATCCAATCTAAAAAACCTAAGAGCCATCCTCGTAACAAGAGCATAACCTTGAACACTTCGAGAAGGAAGCGATACCTGTTGGAGAGAGTAGCTTCATCAAGTGTAATGATCAGTCATGAGTCTAAAAGTGACTCACCACCTAAGCCTTCCGAGACCCAGAAGGAGACAAACCGACAAGAGCTAGCCGGACCACCACAGAATCTGTGAGAGATACTCTTCAAATCTGACTCATAAGCCTGAGAGGAAAGGAAGAGGGCTACAGTGAAGGCTTCGCCGGTAACAAAACTTCTTGTCGCTGGTGGAGCCATGACAGATCTGAGCATCACGAACGCTAACCAACTCACGAACAGGAGAAGGCTGCTGGAAAACAACGAGGAGACTATGCCGCAACTAGATAGAAGAAGAAGAAGCCTTCCCCGACACCGGAACGGCGGTNAGACGATGAACTAGGGGCGGAATTCTAATATGTTATATTGTGTTAATTTCAATTTTTATTTTTTTTCCATCACAGATAACTTAGATTGGATAAGAGTAGGTGTTCTCGTGGGAGAGGTATTTCTTACTCGACTAAAAGGAGAGGAACCCCATCGATTGAAAGAATGATGAAAGTAGGCTAATGGCTCTCTTTCTCCATAGCTAAACTGTTGCTGTGGCTGACACCACCTAGTTCGAACTTAGCAGAGTTCAAATATAAAGATCACTAAAAGTCCACCAGGCTATCATGATAAAAAAAATAAGAGTGAGTGATATATAGGGTGTGAATGGTTGGTCAGTCTTACTCGACTAAAAGGAGAGATATTTCTTACTCGACTAAAAGGAGAGGAACCCCATCGACTGAAAGAATGCTGAAAGAATGAAAGTAGGCTAATGGCTCTCTTTCTCCATAGCTAAACTGTTGCTGTTGCTGACACCACCTAGTTCGAACTTAACAGAGTTCAGATATAAAGATCACTAAAAGTCCACCAGGCTATCATGATTAAAAAAATAAGAGTGAGTGATATATAGGGTGTGAATGGTTGGTCAGTCCACTAATTCAAGGTGAAAAATGAAGGCTCGGGTCAAGGCTGCCACTCGGTCCTAAGACGGATCAAAGAAGAGTGGGGAATCTCTCGCTGGTTTTTAGAATTCGACATCAGGAAGTGTTTTCACACCATCGACCGACATCGACTTAGAATTCGACATCAGGAAGTGTTTTCACACCATCGACCGACATCGACTCATCCAAATTTTGAAGGAAGAGATCGACTGGTGGACCTCCTCAAAAGAGTCTAAGCCACTCCATTGGATAAAATGGTCATCTGTTGCTGCTCCTAAATTCCTAGGTGGAGTAGGATTTAAGAACCTTGAAGACTTTAACACGGTTCTTTTGGCTAAACAGTCCTGGAGAATACTAACGCAACCAAATATGTTGCTTTTTGGCTAAACAGTCCTGGAGAATACTAACGCAACCAAATATGTTGCTCACAAGGGTCTTGAAAGCAAAATATTTCAGAACATGCTCTGTCTTGGAGGCTTCTCCTCTAAAGACCTCAAGTTTTGGCGGGAGAAGTATATGTTCAGGTACCCCTCTGATCAAGGAGCATTATAGAAGAACCATTGGGCCAGGCTCAAGCATTAGAATCTGGAAGGAGAAATAGACGCAGACAAAAGCACCAACCACCCTGAGGCTAACAAGTCTAAGAAGTTTTGCTGAAATCCAAACAACAAGTCTAAGAAGTTTTGCTGAAATCCAAACCCCCAAACAACTCATGATCCCCTTCACTAGAATTTGGGACAGAGATAAGGTCTCCCAACATGTTCATGGTGACGACATACCAAAACTACTTGCTACCAGGCCTAGCCAAACTCTACCAACTGACAAATTTTTATGGCCTGGTACTCCTAATGGAACTTACTCTGCTAGGACAGGATACAACCTCCTCCAGCAAAAGAAGCTGTATTTCGGAGAACCATCTAGCTCTACCCAAGGAATCATAAACTTCCATTGTGTAAAGTTGTGGACCTTCAAGATATCACCAAAACTCAAAATATTCTGGTGGAAGTTAATAAACAATGGGCTCCCAGTTCTAAGGAACCTGCAAATAAAGCATATACCAGTTGACAATGTGTGTTACCTCTGTCAGGAAAGTGAAGAAACAATCTTCCACCTACTTGTCCAATGCAGGGTAACACAAGAAATTTGGTCCCTCATTATGCCCACAACCACAACCCGAAGACATCTCTCTCACCTAGACTTCATCGAGTTTCTATGGAAGGATGAAGGCAAAAGAACAACACCTATCAGTATCTTTGAGACTTGGCATATTTGGAAGGCAAGAAATTCCCTTGCTTTTGACAACCGGAGAGACCTAATACCAGTAACTCTTCATCAGGCCATCAGGATCACTCAATATTGGTTACTTGTGGTCGACCACCAGGGTTTGAACCACAAAAAAGTGAGCAAAGCACATCAGAGCGGACAAGCCAACAAGCCCATCAACACATGTACTTATGCCATGTGGACGCTTCATGGATCTCGGATGCAGAGCCGATAGGAATGGGATGGATCCTTCTAGACAACCAAACCAAGGAACAAATCCTCTGGAAAAAAGGAAGTGCTCCACCAACGAAATCTCCAAAAACTACATAATCTGTTGCATTATACCAAGCATGTGAATCACTTATAAGCCTAGGATACAATGACACACTCTTCCAATTAGACTCCAAAGAGAATGTGACAACAATTCAAAACCTATTATGCTCTAACATGTCTATTTTGTAGGTAACAGATCAGGTTGCTTCTGCAACACCAATGATTGAGGACATTTGCTCCCTTAGGCTACTAACGTCAGCAACTTTCAATTTTCATTACATCCCAAGAACGCAAAACCATGTGGCTGACCAATTGGTAAAAGAAGGTAGGGTAACAGGTAGAGACTTACACATAAAATGGTTGTAACCTAAACTATGTACCTTATTTCTTATATCAATAATAATAATCATATTCGTAAAAAAATAATAATAATAATAATGAGAACATTATACATCATATAACACATGAAATTTTTATTAAAAACCACGGATAATAGAAAATTACAAATAACTAACACTTGAACAAACCAGATACCGCAATTCAAAATGTGCAGAGAGAGGGGGTGATGAGCTTAGTGACTTGTAAACCACTCGTGTTTGTATGAAGTGAAGATATTGTCCGATCACTAATCCACAAAACACACCAAGTCCAT
>CM071717.1:50084690-50095707 GCA_036630335.1 Physaria fendleri | reverse complement strand
CGGTCTTCAGATCTCCTTTCGTCCTAAAAAGTCTTTAAAAGAAAAGAAAAAGAAACAAAACTGAACTCATGTTGAAGGGAAGCTACAGCATGACAATTTTTGGGGAACTCATGTGACAATTTACTGAACTCAATAATTGAAGGGAAAGGACGAGAGTGGACCATATCATTGAAGAGATCTACAACATCTTTGAAGTTCAGATTATCTAACATATCTCTACTCAGTTTATCTCCTCTGTAAACATAACTCTTATCAGAGCAAGCTCGCCTCTGGCAAAGGCAAAACGAAGGAGAAAACATAGCACCATTACATCTCCCAACAAGACTTTGATGAACAAAACTCTGTGCTGGAGTTAATATCTTTGCTAGCAGCATTCTCTTGATTTGGCTTGAATCTGTAAAATCCAACAAAACAAATTCTGAGAAATTGGAAAGAGAAAGCTAAAAACAAAACCAGGAAACCAGAAGCCAAGCAAAGCATCGTCTAATTTTGTAAAACATTTCTATTCTCTGTAATCATACTCTTACCCAAGAGAGCTTGTCTCCGGAAAAAGCATAAGAAGAAAGGAGAAGTAGCGGCACCATTACATCTACCAACAAGACTTTGATGAACAAAACTCTGTGCTGGAGTTAATATCTTTGCTAGTAGCATTCTCTTGATTTGGCTTGAATCTGTAAAATCCAACCACACAAATTCTCAGAAATTGGAAAGAGAAAGCTAAAAACAAAACCAAGAAACCAGAAGCCAAGCAAAGCATTGTCTAATTTGAAATCATGTAAAACATTTCTATTCTCTGTAATCATAGGTCTTACCAGAGAGAGCTTGTATCTGGAGAAAGCAGAAGAAAGGAGAAGTAGCAGCACCATTACATCTCCCAACAAGACTTTGATGGACAAATTTCATAGCTGGAGTTAAGATATTTGAGATCATTTTCTCAATCTCTCAGATTTGTTCACTTCGGCAAAAGAAACCCTTTTGAGATCATTTTCTCAATCTCTCAGATTTGTTCACTTCGGCAAAAGAAACCCTAAAGGAACGACTGAGTAGGAGAGTGTGGAATAATGAACCGTACAAGTAAAAATTGATCTTATTTTTGCTTCCAATTTTAACCAATTAAACCATCAAGGTTATAATGTGGGATGTTCTCGGCAACTTATATTCATCTCACAGTGCAAAAAATAGCGAGGACTCATTAAAATCTTTAGTATTAGCTAATTATCAGCTTATCTGTTTGTTTTATAGGTTTAGAAAATACCTTGTTAAACCTGCCAAGAACTCATTAAAATCTTCAGATGGACCTCCTTTGGCACCTAAGTAGGATTGTAGCTCTTTTTTTCAGCACATTGATGAAGTCGTTCAAGGCCAGACTCGGCTTCACCTAATGCATGATAAAATAAGAGAAGGAATAAATTGATTTATTTTCGCATAATAAAGCCTATTACAAAACACAGGTTCCTATATCTATTCACAAATTCAAGGAATTAAAACCGTTTCTTCTACTGTTCTCGTTTGTTAAAGACTAACCCGAGTAAGAACATGCACAATGTAATCCACTCAAGGAATTAAAACCGAAATTTTTGAAAGTAAAGTTAAGTTTAAATTAAGAACATGCACAATGTAATCCACTCAAGGAATTAAAACCGAAATTTTTGAAAGTAAAGTTAAGTTTAAATGTGAGGGCAACATCAAGTTACCTTGCAAGCTGGGTTTTAAAAAGCGTGATGCGAGGTGATGCGAAGGGATGGTCGCATTCGCCTCGCCTCGCCTCTCACCCCTCGCCTTTTGCAACGCCTCCGAAGTCTTTTTTCTTCCTTTCTTTTTAACCTAAAACCCCATAGCCTAAAAAATATTCAGCCAAAAGCCTAAAAAAACCTCTTAACTTTTTATTAATCTAAGCTTAATGAACCGGTTTAAAACCCCAAAATCTCGAGTAGTCACATGAATCACCTCATCAGGATCCATTTTTAGTACTAGGTATTGTCTAAAATTGCCTATAAGACATAGTTTATGCCTTTGTAACAGAGGCACTCGCCTCACAGCGTGTCGCATCTCCACGCCTCTGCCAGATGCGACCGCCTATAGCTAATTGCATCGCCTTTCCCCCTATAGGCGATTTACCCACCGCCTTTTCTTTTTAACCTAAAACCCCATAGCCTAAAAAATATTCAGCCAAAAGCCTAAAAAAACCTCTTAACTTTTTATTAATCTAAGCTTAATGAACCGGTTTAAAACCCCAAAATCTCGAGTAGTCACATGAATCACCTCATCAGGATCCATTTTTAGTACTAGGTATTGTCTAAAATTGCCTATAAGACATAGTTTATGCCTTTGTAACAGAGGCACTCGCCTCACAGCGTGTCGCATCTCCACGCCTCTGCCAGATGCGACCGCCTATAGCTAATTGCATCGCCTTTCCCCCTATAGGCGATTTACCCACCGCCTCACCTCGCCTCTCGCCTCAGCTCGCCTGAGGCACGCTTTTTATAGGCGATTTACCCACCGCCTCACCTCGCCTCTCGCCTCAGCTCGCCTGAGGCACGCTTTTTAAAACCCAGCTTGCAAGTACTCAAAAAAAAAAAAAGAAGAAAAAAACACTCTTTTACCATATTCGTTGTCCGGTATGTAAAAACCATAGGCATATGTCCATTTTAGAACTCGTCTGCATTCGACTATATCTGTGATATTTTAGAGCAAATTAGTGAGCAAAATCCAAAAGGGTCAGAAAAGGCCACGGGAGGAACAGAGTTTACCTGTAACCATGCTTCTATAATGAACTTCAGTTGTGATTCAGGCTGAGACTGTATGTCACTGAGCTTCTCAATCTGTGTCCATAAAAAATTAGAACTCGTCTGCATTCGACTATATCTGTGATATTTTAGAGCAAATTAGTGAGCAAAATCCAAAAGGGTCAGAAAAGGCCACGGGAGGAACAGAGTTTACCTGTAACCATGCTTCTATAATGAACTTCAGTTGTGATTCAGGCTGAGACTGTATGTCACTGAGCTTCTCAATCTGTGTCCATAAAAAAAAAGCTTTAGCAAAACCCAACAATCCCTATAAAAAGCAAGAAAAGAAAATTCATGGAAAGTTAGAAATCTCAAGCCAAAATAGACAAAAATTAATAAAGGGCATATAGGCTACACCTGTAAAAGATCATCATGATAGCTCAAGCAAACTTTTCTAAATTGTAACTAGAAATAAAATCTGGAATCACATATTATTCTTTATAAAAATAAGCAATTGTTATGTTCAATGTTTCGCATGTTTTTGTCATCAAGCAATACTTGGTATTCTTATTTACATCAGCAACATGTTTTTGTCATCAAGCAATACTTGGTATTCTTATTTACATCAGCAAGTGTTGCAGTGTAAGGTCACACATCATCTGTTTGCATCTTCTCAAGATCCGCCAGTGCTTTTTGCCTAGACTGCAAGAAACAGTGAAAGATTTGTAAATAGTTTTAGAATAAATGCCAATGTTTCGGTATATACATAACTTATTTTTCTTTGGGACGCCTTTTCCTAAAGCCCTTACTAAACCACCGCCTAGCGACCACGGAAAGCATAGTGTTTAATATAGAATACATACCATACATCAATTTCAGGCATTTGGCATGGAAAAGAAAAATCTCAAGAAACCATCAAGTGGGATTTGTTAGTATCTTCAAAAACCATAATTATCCCAAAAGTCCCCCAATTTATCCTCTTCCTGCTTGTCAATGGGCTTAGATGGATCAAAGCATTCAAGAGATAGCAAGAATGCTAAGTCCAATTCCTCAATATTCAATCAATCTTTTTCTTCTGTGGCCCAAGCAAGATCATCTTTTTCCAAATCAAAGAGGATAGGATCCAATTTATTACTCTTTTAAAAGAGGGAACTCGAGTGAAACGAACTAGGTAATTTCTTACTCTTATAAAAGAGGGAACTAGAGCACTTGTTTATTCTGTTTCGAGAGTTAGTTAATTTCTTACTCTTATAAAAGAGGGAACTAGAGCACTTGTTTATTCTGTTTCGAGAGTTAGTCAACGGGCGAGTTCTTTTTCTATATTCCATGGCCTAGCAAACTCTTTCTCTCTGAGAGCTCTTTGATCTTCTTTCTTTTCTTTCTAGTGCTTTGCTTAACACTAAGAAGTTCGATCATCAAACGTAGAGGGAAACATCTTGCGGGCAGGCTTCCTTAGAGGACAGGCTTTCTTACCCCGTTCAACTCACTTTGTTGCTAAACCTGAACCCACACCTAAGAATCCTACAAATACAGGAGACGGTCAAAATATATGATTTGATTTACTAGAGAGTGAATCTCGTTAGACTGGAACGGGCTATTCTTACTGGTTCGTATAACTCTCCCCATTTCGGATAATATCAAGACTAAAGGCCGGGACGACTCACTAACTACAGGGAGCACCTCTCTCGCCTATCTAAATTCCAGGCTATGGAGTTTCAGAAACAGTAAATGGTTTGATTCAAGTATGACCGCGGTTTTTTCTAGAGTCTGTCCCTCCAGCCAGTACATTTTATCCTAATTTGATCGAATTTTGTGTTGACGATCTCAAAGCTCTTAATTCTACTGCTCTCTAAAAGGGGACATTATGGATAAGATCGTGGCACGAAAATTGACTGTACTCCAAATCTGTTCAACGTAGCCATAGACCCCACTCCCACTCAATAATTGATTCCTTCCTTTCCCTCTCTGGCTTATCAATCTAGCAAGCATCCCGCTTAGAATGAAAAAATCTCAAAAGCCTAAGACTGCAAAGGAATTCAAGTCTAGTACACCAGGGAAAGGAATTGATATCTCTTTCGTTTAAGAATAGTTAGAGCATAAGGATTAGCGGAATCCTATATGTTCACAGTTCAAACTCCCTTTCACTCTTGGGACTGACTTGCCCGTTGGTTTGACCTTATTGGAGGTCTCTTGCTCGGCCCCCTGGCTATTATACGCAACATAAGCATTCTAGATTTGTTAAGGGTTTTGGGTTGATGGGATATCTTGATATCTATCTCGATATTCCATTCACTCCCAACCCTCCTGTATTGACTTCCTTCGCGGTGTCAATCGATACCTGTGGTTAGATTGTTTGTGGGTTTGGGGTGGCACTAGTTAATCATTCCATTTGCTATCTTGGTTTATACCAACTTTTCGTCTATCATTCCATTTGCTATCTTGGTTTATACCAACTTTTCGTCTTTGACGGGGTAGTTTTGTACTGGTTGCTAGTGTTCACCCGCTTTATTTAACCCGATCTGCAATCCGGCTCTCCTTTGAGTCGAGTATGTAAACAACCTCTCACAAACTATCAATTTCATAAGAGAAGAAAGATCGTTTTTAGAAAAGAAATAACTCGAGTCATAAAAGCTGTAGTCTTGAGTTGCCTGAGTGGATTGAGATGACTGTGCTAACTAGTTCTCTTTAGGAGGCCTTACCAAGGTATCCCACGCATTTTCCGAGAGATATAGCTCCTTATCACAATTGGAGCTACCAGCCTATACTATAAATAACCCCTATAGCAAGAGTAGTGCTACTACTACTAAGCGAAGAAAGGTACCTCCGCATTGATTGACTAAAGCAGAAAGAGCAACCCAACTCAACTCCTTGAGGTTTTCAACCTATGAATATGCGGGGGATTCTGTCAAAGATCCTACAACAGGGGATTCGATGCCATCAAGACAGCCTGGTATTCCAATTCAAAGCAAAGAAAAAGAGACAACAGCATCCTTGGTCGTCCATGGATTTATGACATGGACGTCACCCACAAAAAGAGACAACAGCATCCTTGGTCGTCCATGGATTTATGACATGGACGTCACCCACCATGGTCGCGCTAACACTTATGTTTTAACCCACCAAGGCAAATCGATCATGCTCACACCAGCGCGTCCTTCAGAGAAATTCAACAAACCACAACCAACGCTCGCAAGCGAAGCCTCTCCCCTCCAACAAGTTTCATTTACATTTTTTATAGATTTTAGTAGTGTTCAGCTGGTGTGCAAACTGTTGATTCGTGAGCAGTGTCAGTCCTTGTATCATGGGAAACGGCATAAGCTGCCTACTCGCTTGTCTATCAAGAATACGATGCTACGAGGAAGGGGGAGAAGCCTTTTTGCATGACATGAGATGGAATAGCAGAAAGAACTTTTTTTCCAGTCTTTTTCTTCCTGGTGGATTCTTTTATTTGTATAGAAAGGTATTTCCTGCTAAGGATAAACTATTATATCTCACTCGAAAGTGTGAAAATACGCTAATCAACGAACCCTGGGAACATCATTAGTATAAGAAGAGGCAGAGAAGACAAAGAGCTGGTCCTAAAATGGGTCAGATGTCGGTTCAAGAATATGAGAGCAAAGAGCAAAGAGCTGGTCCTAAAATGGGTCAGATGTCGGTTCAAGAATATGAGAGCAAAGAGAAATTCCTTCGAGTGTCTCTTTTGTTGTGGATACAGACGAGCTCACTTCTCTTACAACATTCTTCCAGTTGGGGCCATAACGAGCGTCGGTGTTAAGAGGTCACTTTTTCAAAATATGAAATAAGGATAAACCCTTTAATTTGTAGAATCAAACTCAGCTTACACAGCTTTTTATAGTTGGAGAAGTTCTAGCTTCCCTAAGGCTTACCAGAGCTTGAGGTCAATAGCACACTACGGAAAGTAAGCTACACTCACTACTACCAGACCAGAGCGAGCTTCCAAAAAGGAAAGCTCAATCCCAACAGTCTCATCTATTGCTGCAGATTCTCGAACAAGAACCGGGGATGAATCTTTACCATTCTTAACTTTGAAACCTCTTCTGGCAGTTGAGTCTTCTTAGATTATTCTCCCTACTCGGTATCAATGGGAATCACATTGGTGTTGATGTTTCCAATAGCGACAACTTTGGGTTACGGTGGGTGCGGTGAACCAACACCGGAGCCGATGGTGGGTGCAACACCCGAAGGGGCGAACGCTGAAGGTTTGAATTCTCAACATAGCGCCTCTGCAAAAGCCCCCTCGGGTGTTTACTCAGGTGTTGGAGGGTGTAGGGACGAAACGCAACGTCCCAATAAGTCAATAGACTTCGATTTTAATGCTTCAGGCATTTTTAGTCTTTCAGGGACATTCATATAAATTTCATTATCTAGTGATCCGTATAGATATGCTATCACTACATCCATAAGGTACATCTCTAAATTATGGGATGCTGTCAAATTCATCAAGTATCTAAACGTAATTACATCCATGACCGGGAAATAAGTCTCTTTATAATCAATTCCCGGTTTCCGAGAGAAACCTTGAGCAACCAGTCGGGCTTTGTGCCTTGTGATTTCATTATTCTCATTTCTCTTTTCTCTTTATAATCAATTCCCGGTTTCCGAGAGAAACCTTGAGCAACCAGTCGGGCTTTGTGCCTTGTGATTTCATTATTCTCATTTCTCTTTCTCACAAATACTCATTTGTTACCGACTGGTTTTACATCTTTTGGTGTAATGACCACTGTCCAAAAACATTTCTTTTATTCAGGGAGATCAATTCATTTTTCATGGCCATCTTCCATTTCTCCCCAGTCAGACCTTTTCTGACATTCTCTTATGGACCTTGGTTCTGGATCACTTTCATTATCAATTTCTATGGATACAGAAAATGAAAACATTCCATCATCATGAACACCACAAATATCATAAGCAAGGAGACAATAATAAAAAACCATCATATGATATCCTACTTGGCTTTAATTATTTTTACCATTAATCTCTTCGAAATCATAAGATCTCCTGTTGAGATCGACGCCACGAATAAGCTTGGTTCTCTTGCCAGAGATAACGATAGGAACAAGAAGATCATATTAGATGAAGGAGGTGTTGACCACCCTTGTTAAGGCTTCTCAAGGAGAGTTCATCGGAGGAAGCACAAATCGTGGCGGCTACGGCCTTAGAGTTTTTGGCTTGTGGTGAAGATAAGGTTAAGTTTATTGTTAATGAACTTGGTCTTCCGATCATCGTTCAGGTTCTTGGTGATTCATCAATTAGGGTTCAGATTAAGGTAGCTTCATTAGTGTCAAGAATGGCTGAACATGGTCCAATTGCTCAAGACGAGTTTGCTATACAAAATGCGATTAAGTCTCTAATCACATTTGGTCCAATTGCTCAAGACGAGTTTGCTATACAAAATGCGATTAAGTCTCTAATCACATTACTTTCACTTGATGTCTTTTTTAATGAACTTAGATTGAGTAAGCCTAATATCATTCTCTCTCTTGTTCAGATGAACGAAGACAGTGACAAATATTAGCTTTTGGAAACTCATAAGTGGAATTTGAGTCGTGATATTGGTAGTAGTGGAAGTAAAATAGGGAATTTGAAAAAAAAAAAGATAGGATAATGAGAATCTTGAGGTGAAACATGAGCTTAAGATTAATTGAGCAGAAGCTCTATGGATGCTTGCTAGAGGGAATGTAGCAAACATTAGGTGGATAACGGAAACAAAAGCAAAAAGAAGTCGCAAAATTGCAATACATATTTTGATGATTTCATGGCAAAAAAAAATGTTTGATGACTGTAATGGAACTAGTGGGTTTAGATGGCTGCGACGGAATAACATAAAAAGGATTTGATTTTGAGTTATTCCATTTCGAATTCGAATTACGCCATCTTAGTTTCAGAGTTCCAGTTTTTGTTTATAAAATCTATTAGTTTCATGTTATGTTCGATATTTTATGTTGTTTATCTATTGTAGCAGAGAAAAAGATTTATGATGTTGAAGATGAACTGAAAGTACACAATTATAACTAAAATGCATTAAATAATAATTTAGATTGCCGATAAAAAAAATTAACTTAACGGCATTGTTAACCCAAAGTTATAGTTGACTTTTTTGTATCTTAAATAACTTAGTTACAAAAATTTTGGTATTATTTAGGGAGAGTTTGTACTTATAATGGCCATTCTAACAAAGTTAAGTATTTTTATGGCTTTTTTCCCAATAAATGACATAGAAAATGAGAATTATTGAATGTAAAAATGATAGACCAAATACATAATGGATCAAACCAATAAAACCAACAACTCATTAGCTTAAGTGGTTTATGGTTTGATCCAAACCATTTGGTAAAAAGTGGTTTATGGTTTGATCCAAACCATTTGGTAAATGAATTGGTTTGACTCATTATCCATTAAGAACTAAATCAATATGGTTTGAGTAAGATTTGGTTTGGTTTACCCAACTTGACACCTCTACGATTACCAAAAAAATGTTTGCTAGTATAAAGACCAGATGATTCGGTCACAATTATATATTCCCTCTGTTCTAAATTAATTGATGTTTTTTTTTGTTTCAGAATATTTGATTTTTTCTGTAATTTTTTATTTTTATTCCTATTAAAATTGCAGATTTCAATAAAGTTTAACTCATTTTATTAGTTGTCTATAACTACTATTGATTGATTTTTATTGAAAACAGTAAATATTTTAATAATTAATAAGTGATAAGAAAATAATGATTGAGTCTTAATTTATGTGAAGAACCTAAAAAATCAATTATTTAGGAACGGAGGAAGTAGAAAATGATATCCAAATATTTGCATGGACGATATGAAAAATCAATGTTAAACGTTTGGTAAGATTAATGTGGTGCAGAGTTCACAAATGATGCTCCACAAATGTATCACTTATCTTGTATTTGAACCTTTAATCCAAAATTGGGTTGAGGAAATTATTTTCATGCTGTTTTTGAAAGAGCAAGTGAAAAAGACTTAAAGACTCTAAAGGAAAAAGAGAAAGAGAATTTAGTTTGCTAAAGATAGACTTTGGATAATTAGAAGAAAAAGCATGTGGACAAACATTAAGGTTGTTAATGTTTGGATTGTTAGGATAAACATCACAAAGATTTAAAGATTTGTTTGTTCCTAAAATCTGGTGATACTGATATCACAACAAACTGGATTCGACTGCAGCTGGAGATCTATTAGTATAAATAGAGGCTCAAGGAAGCAANGACTTCGAATTAGAGTGTTTTTGAGAGTTGCTTTGTTTTCTAGAGAGTGTGAGATTTAAGAGTACTTAAGTGAGATTGAATAAAAAGTTTGTATCATAAAGATTATCATTCGTTTTTATTCAATAAAGAGAAGTACTGGTTTGTGGAAACAAGTTTTTGTCTGTCAACAGATCCATTCGTTTTTTCAATTGGTATCAGAGCTGAGGTGTCTGAACCAAAGTTGTTTAAATCACAACGGGTTATTCAATAAAGAGAAGTACTGGTTTGTGGAAACAAGTTTTTGTCTGTCAACAGATCCATTCGTTTTTTCAATTGGTATCAGAGCTGAGGTGTCTGAACCAAAGTTGTTTAAATCACAACGGGTAAAGATCCTGCGGCATAATGGATTTCAGAGATCTAGTTGTTTAAATCACAACGGGTAAAGATCCTGCGGCATAATGGATTTCAGAGATCTTGTTTCTAGACAGAAGATTCCTATGTTGGAGAAGTCAAGCTATGGTCATTGGAAGATGAAGATGAGGACGTTGATCAAGTCTATTGGTGAGGATGCATGGGCAGCTCTTGAAGAAGGATGGACTGAGCCGACTGCTAAAGGAGAAGATGGAAGTCAGGTGCCTAAGCATAGGAGTCTTTGGACAGTTGCCTGTGACGACAGATCCATTCGTTTTTTCAATTGGTATCAGAGCCGAGGTGTCTGAACCAAAGTACTTTAAATCACAACGGGTAAATATCCTGCGGCATAATGGATTTCAGAGATCTTGTTTCTACACAGAAGATTCCTATTTTGGAGAAGTCGAGCTATGGTCATTGGAAGATGAAGATGAGGACGTTGATCAAGTCTATTGGTGAGGATGCATGGGCAGCTGTTGTAGAAGGATGGACTGAGCCGACTGCTAAAGGGGAAGATGGAAGTCAGGTGCCTAAGCATATGAGTCTTTGGACAGATCAAGAGAAGGAGAAGTCTAAGTATAACTCAAGGGCTCTATCAGCAATCTTTAACGCTATAACAGAGAATCAATTTGAGATAGTACAGTGTTGTACATCAGCTAAGGAA
>CM071717.1:50054056-50066140 GCA_036630335.1 Physaria fendleri | reverse complement strand
ATCACTAGCTTCTCCGAAAACACAAGCCTTGGAGATATCTCGTAGTTGAAGCTATTGAAAGATAGATTGAGATGACTCAGCTCTGTTAAAGAACCCAAACACGAAGGTAATCCACCAACTAGAGAGTTTTCAGCCAGATTCAGAACATTGAGTGACGGCCTCGAGGCGTAGAAACAAGGAAGTGTACCGGAAAACTGATTTGAAGCAAGATTAAGAACCATCAATGGCTGCTGAAAGTCTCTAAGTGTACCAGTTAAGTTATTGCTCTCAAGATTCAAGTACTTGAGAGATTTCAAATACAGTATGCTCTCAGGTAGTTCTCCAAGAAACGAGCAGAAACTTAGATCAATCTTCTCAAGGTTCATCGAGAAATCTCCAAACCAGTGAGGAATCAAACCACCCAAATCGCTATTCTCACTTAGAACAAGTTCTCTAAGCTCCTCAAGACTCACAAATGTAGCGGGAATCGAACCAACCAGCCTATTCTGACTTAAATTGAGTGTCCTAAGATCACGCAACGCACTGAAGCAAGAAGGGATGATTCCAGTGAAATTGTTCTGAGAAAGATCCAAGATTTGAAGAGAAGTGAGCTTACAGAGAGATGGGTGCTGAATATCAATAAAGAGGCTTTATCACGTGGGTTGATATCAGGAAGGTGAGACTGAGCCAGAAGCAACGATGGTGTGGAGACGAAGAAGAAAAGAACAAAATCTGCAATCTTCATAGTAGCTATGAGGAGAAGATGAAGAGTATGGATATAGTGGCAGTTTGAGGTAAATTGAGAAAGTTTCAGGGTTTGGTTTCACATCTCGTAGCGATGAAGAACATTGAAGCTAGCAAGAGAGAACCTGTTAGTGGAAGTGGAAGATAAAAAAAGACGGACGGAACATTCTCACTTTTCTGTCTTTCTTTTTTATTTTCAACCGTCCAAGTTCCAAACTAACCAAGTTAGATTCTTACTTTTTGGGTTTTTGGGTACTCAAGTTTTGGATTTGATTTTGGGTTCTAGCTTTGATTAAGATTTATTTCTCTGGTCGAACTATTCACGCTAGAGGTGCATTTAAGGCCACCCTCAATCCCACTATAGCTGAAACTCAAGCTATTTATGAAGCAGTATCAAAGTTTAAGGCCACCCTCAATCCCACTATAGCTGAAACTCAAGCTATTTATGAAGCAGTATCAAAGATCAGTACACTGGGAGAACCTGGAACCATTATACTCTCCGACGCCAAAGCTGTCGTTGATTCTATTAATAAACACAAACAAAATATACTTATAGTTGCAGGTCGAAACAAGGATTGTCTTCACGCTACCACAGCTTCACCAATTATTGAAGATATTTGCAACATAGCTCTCTCTGTCTCTCCAGAACTCTGCTTTCATTACCTTCCGAGAGCACAAAATGAAGCTGCAGACAACCTTGCTAAACAAGCTCGATTATCAAACCAACCTTACACCCTTACTTGGTTATAATTATATTATATGCTGTGTCACAATCACATTATATGCGGTTTTAACATATGTCGTTGTATCTAAACCTCCTTCATTCAATCTAATAAAGTACCTATTTGCCAAAAAAAAAAAAAAAANNNCACACTTATGTGGTCAACACTCTTAACTCTTAACAAGTTGACTAATTTATCAACAAGACACTTTATGATGTAACCCATGTGAGAATAATCAGTCATCATCTCAGATCTTGCAGATTAAATATTCTAATCAGAGAAAAGAGAGAACATGAAGTTGGAACAAACATTTGTTTAAAGAACATTTCTTACAATAACAGTACCTCTTTGCACTGTCAATAAATAAACATATTCAAAGACATTGTCTAGTCTTTTCACTTGAAGATGAACAACTGTCTTTTTTTACTTAGAAAAAATAAAACTACATAGAGTCTTAGATCTTATAGATCAGAACAGAGCACTAAACTTTGATCCATTTTCTTAACATGATACTCATTACAAAGACTTAAACATTAATAGCTTCATTATTACAACCATCACCATCATCATCATCCTTATCATCACATTAAACATTTTTTTCAATTGCCAGCTTAACCAAAACAATGACTCATAAGTACAAATCCTGATCATATAATACCAACTTTTAATTTCTTAAAAGTTAAAACCCATGAAAAACAAATTAAGTAAACAGAAGATAGAAACAGAAAACAAATTTTGCTTGAAATGTGAACAAGATCCTCTCCCTAAAACTCTTATCAAATTGGGAAAAAGACAATAAATTAATGAGGATGATGATGTTGCTGAGATAGTAGGTAATGAAATCCAATGAAGACTCAAAATAAACTATAGACAAAATATAAAAGTAAAAGAGACTAATGAACCAAACTAAGAAACAGATAAATTTCATTCACCTTTCACATTTGCAGATGAATCATATAGCCTGGATTAACCATAAGCAAACATCAAAAGAAGAATCTAAGAAGAAGAGATAAATCAGAAGAAATGAGAAGACTTACACAACAAAGATCTCAGATATGGCAAGTAATGCAATTGCAAGTTTGAGGAGTGAAGGAGCAATAACCAAAGGGTCTATTAGGGATGTTACAGTTAATGGCATAGCAACAAGGTGAAGGCACACAAACACCTTTAGGACCTCCACAACAAGTACAAACTGAACATATCTGAGCAACAAGGTGAAGGCACACAAACACCTTTAGGACCTCCACAACAAGTACAAACTGAACATATCTGAAAACTTCCAAGCTTCCTTCTTGTTTCATTCATTACCATAAACTTCTCCTCCATAAACTTCTCCTCCATCAATGGCACCATCATCTCTTCTCCTTCTTCAGATGATGATTTTGGCACCTCATTTGCCTACAAAAATTGCAACAGAAATTCCAATCAAAACCCAGATTATAAGAGTACACAAGCTAGATACCCATATTCTAAAGCTAAAGAAAGCTCAAAACTTTGAAATTGACTTAGGGTTACTCTTATAAACAGTGCCAAACAAAGACTTAATTTTTCTCCGCCGTATTAGACAAAACCCGAAAGAGGAAGAGAAAGTGGAGGGATCTAAGCAGAGAGTTCGAACTAAAGAAATGGTAAAAGATGAGAACAAACATATTTACCTGGTGACTAGAACTGATGAAGATTGAGAAGAGAAGAAGCAACAAGACAATAGAGATCTTCGTTTCTTCTAAAGTTTTCATTTTTCGTTTTATTATCTTTGTGTGGATTGTGGGGTTTATGTGGTGATGGATCATGGTAAGTATTAAGTAATATATACTACTTCCTTCTTATTTTATTTTTATTTTTTTGTCAAGACTTCCTTCTTATTTTTCTATTTATTTATTTTTTTCATTATTTTGGGACTAAAATCTGAAAGGGCATTTTCGGTTATAATATGAGAAACAATGTATAAAATGTGCAATTAATATTTTATCCCTTGATTTGGTTTTATTTTTGTGACTTTAAAAATTATTATCAGCAAAAGGCTTACATATATTCAGGAATTGATTTTTTGGGTGGAGTCTAACACCTTGAAATGTTTAAGAGTGAGTTTCATCCTATATCAAACACTATTTAAAATTACAAAAAATGATATATGTGAATTTTTTTTAGTTTGTACCAATGAGTGTAATTTCTTTTTGTGTACTATTTTGTGTAAATGATTCAATTACAACCAAGCTGATAAGTTAGGTTGTTTCTAAAATATTACGTTATCAAGATTACCATATTACTCCAAGTTTTTTAACCAATGTATTATATTATGATAGACAATAATCAAGTATTTATTTGAATTTTTTTAAAAAAAACTAAGGGAACAAATTTATCCTAAAAGTTTAAAGTGTTACCACTAAAAAACAATAAACTACTTTTGGAAGTTTAATAACATAAAAATTGAAAAAAAAAAAAAAAACAACACATTCTTCATCATATTTATAGAACATTTAGCCCAAAATATGTGAAATCTAGACTCAACATCAAACCAAATTCTACCATATCCTTCACTACTCCAAGTTACATCACATGAATTTTAGATTATTAAAAACTCATTCCCTAATCTTGCATTTAACCACAAACAAGAACATCATGATAAGTAGTTTGATTACAAGGTATTTCATAGATCTCTTACAAAACAAATAATCAATTAATCACACACTTATACTAAGTTACTAATTCATAATAAAAATAATTTATCTAAATTACTTATGTTTTGCACAGCTTTTACACAAACCAGTATAAGCGTTTATTCAAATTATTCATACACTTGATCTTTACTAGCAAACCTATTTTGATCAAATCTACCACAAATCCTTAAACCTCATCCCATATCTAACCAAATTATTCGAAATAGTTATTAAAATAAGAATAAAGATTATATAAGAATAAAGATTATATATAAAGTAAATATTTGTATATATTTACTTACATTGGTTCGACTGATGTCAAATAGTTTTAGTAGTCCCGGATTAAGTGCGTAGTCAAAGGCTAGATTTATTTTTTTTCTCCAATATTCTCCTTAATCAAATTCACCAAAACTATTACAGATACCGATGGTGTAGAGCTATACCTTTATTCAGATTATGAACTCTTTGTAAAAGACAACACGTAGCTCTATACACATATGCCCAATTAATAAAGAAAAAAAATTGTGATTGCTTACACATAAATTTAAATTTCACGTTAATAAAATATTTAAATACATACATCCATATTATCTAAACTTGTTTGATACGTATGAAATCATTGGTCCGATAGATTTTGTATTAATATATTATTGATTATGTGTATTAGGTAATATTGAAAAATATATATATCAAAAATTTACAAAAAGTACGAGTATTAAGATCACCGGCACAGTCCTAACTTGTGCAAGCTCTGCATCCTAACTTGTATTTTTTCATCTCTGGATTTGGGTTTTCTCTGTGGCCCAATAAAAATTTTTCTTTTACATAATTAATACAATATAATTTTATGATGATCTTATCTAATGATTTCAAATTTACTAAAATGACGCTAAAACATAAGTCAATTTATTAATTATCTTGATCAAAGATATAGTCAAAGAAACAATATTTTATTATGAATTGAATTCTAAATTTCTTTTTTATAGATAACAAAATGTTTAACTTCTATCAAGTTATTTTTTTCTACAAATTTTATATTTATCAAATGAACATTAGAGTATTAAATTTTAAAAATTTCTCAATTTACAATGATTAATTATTTTTTTTGAAAACAAATATATAATTTACTTAGGAAAATTGATCTAAAAATTCAAAATTTTTAGAATGATTTTTTTTTTTTTTTTGGCCTATGACGTATCTCATGTTGTTTGCAATAAATACTGTTTCTATTCTATTTATCCTAAGCAAATCGTGGTAGTATTTTTTTTTCTAAATATAAATATAAGCCTTTAATAAAAGAAAAATGTCACTTATCTAGTTAATGTATTGAAATTTTTTAAAATAAAGTATAGAAAAGTATTGACTAACCAATATTATCGTTGTGTAGCTTATACAATCTTTTTAACGGCCAATTAACATTATTTACTTCTTACTACTAGCTAATGAACAATGCTAATATATAAATAGTAATTAAATTAGTCATGTTAGTGGTTTGAGGTATTTTTAAATTTTCATTATAATAAAATGTAGCCCAACAGAGTTAATTGGGCCCAAATATAAAAAATCACAAAACCACAAGCCCATTACATAGTATCGACGTCGTGATAAAGCAGATCGTCTTTTGAGTTCGAGAGAACAGAGAAAGGAAGAGAAGCTTGTAGGTCTTTATTTCCTATTCAATACAGCTATGGCGGCGAGAGGTGCTTTGCTTCGATACCTTAGAGTCAATGTCAATCCATCGCTTCTGAATAGTAAAATCGTCTCTGCTCGAGAATGTTCACTCCCTTTTACCGTTCTTCTTCGTCATTTTTCCGAGGAAGTTAGAGGTTCATTTCTTGACAAATCTGAGGTCACAGATCGTGTTCTCTCTGTTGTTAAAAAATTCGAAAAAGTCAATCCTTCTAAGGTATATTCCTTCAGATTTGATGAAAATTTTGTAGTGCGTAGTGATTCGGGGTTCTGAGAAATGGAGCTTATCTGGATTGATTAGATGAAGAAAAAAGCTTTGATCAAATCTGATTTCTTGTTCATTTCAATACTAATAGGATAATAATATATAACCAATTGAATCATTCGGCTATCAATCTAGATTATTCACCAAGTAGATAGCTTAGCATTCAGCACTTTTTACTTCCGTAGTCGCAAGGAAAAAGAAAGTATTTATCGTTCTGAGAACATGTAGTGACATTTTCTTGCCTTTTCTGGGTGATTGTCAAATCCTATGTCTCAATACCTTGAACTTCGATTTTAAAGAGAGCAACTAGACTAAAACATATTGTAGTAACATAGATACGTTTATGGCCATTGTGTATATGTATTTGAGCATCTTCCTTAGGTTTGTCGATCAGCAGACTAAAACCAAACAAAGTAATTGCATTAGAATCTGATCTAATTGTTTGTTGTCTGTATTTAAGCACTTATGCACCAACTAAAGGTCTTTCTACTCTGCTTTTACATGTGACTAGGCTTGATCTCTCTGCTAATCCATTCACACTGTCTTGCAGGTAACACCAAAAGCACATTTCCAAAACGATCTCGGGTTAGACAGTTTAGACAGTGTGGAAGTTGTGATGGCATTGGAGGAGGAATTCGGGTTTGAGATACCTGATAATGAAGCAGACAAGATCCAGTCCATTGATCTAGCTGTTGACTTTATTGCTTCTCATCCTCAGGCTAAGTAAAGAAGAAACTTATTCTTCATCTTTCATGCTATGTCTTAAGAGTTGGTTAAATCACAATAAGAAGAAAAGAAACAAACATGTCTTTATTCTTTTTTTTGTTGTGAGAATGCAGAAGTTTCTTTGGCTTTACCTTAGTTTCATAAAACCTGCAAGACCTGGAAATTTGCAAAAGCGGATGGTCGTTCTCACGGTCCCATGGCTTCCATGGATGTTTCCCCACCCATTCCTCTTTCTCAGTCTTCTCTTTGGACGAAGACAGTTTCTTTTTCTTCAGACGGCTTGAAGAAGAAGAAGATTCTTCTCTGTGCTTCTCAACCAGAGACTTTGATCTCTTCTCTTTGTTATACTTGTCCACAAGCTCAGCATCCATGCTTCTTTTCATATTTTCTCCTTCGTTTGAAGCTAGCGCACTCGCCTTGTTGTATGCTTCCAAGTAACTGCAACACCATACCTTCGTTTGAAGCTAGCGCACTCGCCTTGTTGTATGCTTCCAAGTAACTGCAACACCATAAAGACAAGAGCTCTGAAACTTCAAAATTCTTTAGATCAAATTAATAAAAGGGTTCGTAATATCACTCTCTAAAAAATCTGCAGAGAAAGGCTCTATAAATCCAGCCGTAAGGTTGAAAAATTTAGTATGTTCTTACTTCATCTTTGCTCTTTCAGCTTTGTCCATAGGAGTATCAGTCCAGGCTGAAGTGTCTCCTCGTCCTTCTCTAGCATTTCTGCTAAACGTGGTTGATTGCTGCACGACCACTCCAACCTGCAAAAACGAACACCATATAGGTTAAATTTTTTTTAAGCCTATCAAATACAATGAGTTTTCACTTTTCAGGTTTGATTAAATGTAAATAATTCCCTTACCTTTCTTTCGGGAGGAAGGGTGGTCATCCACTCGTCTCTTTTAGGTACAGGTTTAACCTCGGTTGCTGCCAACAACTCTTCATCGCCTTCCATTGATATGCCTGCAAACCGGGAAAAATCCAATAAGATCTTATCCAATGAAGGTAAAGAGATTAAGGAGTCTGCATGACACAGTGACTCATCAAATCACCTTGTGATCTTCTCCATTGTGCTGCTTCTTGCATTGAGCGTAATTCAACCTACAGAGCAAGTATGTAGAGTCTTTGTAAGTCATACCAAAAGAGTTATCCCAAGAGACTACATAGATCAATTCAGTATAATCACAAACCTTAAATGCCTCCTGTTCCTCCTTAAGTTTAATCTTGTCATCCATTGCTTTGCGCTGTAGATCTTAATACATTAGAGATATAGAAATGGTAATAAAAGAGATGGGTATCAGGGGAATATAATTAAATAGATGATGGATCCCCACATGAATCAGCAAGACTCTAATTCTGAAAGCATATTGAAAAATAATCAGACAATTGATGATTCATCAACTTACCTTTTCTGGATCTTGTAAATCCTTGAAAGCTTTATTCAGCAGAACAAAAGCTTGTTGGGCTTGAGGATGAGAGCATTTGTCTGGGTGAACAAGAAGAGACAGCTTCCAGTACCTATAGACCAAAATTGTCTATATCAATCATATAACTGACTACTTAAAATTGTGGCCCAGTAAATTTAGTGACTAATAATCATTTTTCTTGATATTAAGTGTAACAGAAATTATTTACCGTTTCTTCATATTATCAGCAGCCATATTGTGATTTACTCCTAAAATGTCGTATGGACTATCAGCTTCGGCTTCCATAATCCGTGTCACCTGCTTAGGTAAGGAGTACGAGTTGCTATTTTAGCTAACATGGTAAAATCTTAAAACAAAGAATTGTATTTGTAATCCCAGAAGAAAAATTAAGAACCTCTTCAAATCGCTCTGCCTCATTTGACGATGCAACTTCTGCAACAACAGCTGGTGGAGCAGGTCCAATGAAATATTGTGAATCTTCTTCTAGCTCAGCTTCTCTGAAGCATTTATAATGCATATTTATTAAGGGTTTATTCTGCACAAAAAAATGAAAATGATAGTAATTGATCTGGTAATCAATGAAACGCACCTAAGTTCAGCTTGAGCTTCTGTTAGCTTTGCTGCTGCAGCAAGTAACTCAGCCGAAGGCATTGCAGGTCCAATCACCCTGCAATGAAATTATAACATCACCATATTTATCATCTGGACTCTAGACCACTTTAAGGCCACATCGAGTAACCAATTAAAAGTACAATAGAATGAAGCAATAAGAGAAAATGTGAGCACCTTTTCTTTGGACCAGTAACATCATCGGCTGAATTTGATCCCAAATTGTTCTCATCCGCCAGACCCTTTTTTCTCCCGTCATTTTCACTAGCAGCTGCTTCAGCGTTCTTCAATGGGGCAGAATCGTCAAGGTTATTTTCAGCTTCTTCTTTGTCGCCTTTAATAAGATGTCCCACTATATCTAAAGATGGAGGGTTTGATTCAAATGTAAATAATGCTCTTACCTTTCTTTCTGGGGGAAGGGTGGTCATCCACTCGTCTCTTTTAGGTACAGGTTTAACCTCGGTTGCTGCCAACAATTCTTCATCGCCTTCCATTGATATGCCTGCAAACCGGCAAAAATCCATTAAGATCTTATCCAATAAAGGTAAAGATATTAAGGAGTCTGCATGACACAGTGACTCATCAAATCACCTTGTGATCTTCTCCATTGCGCTGCTTCTTGCATTGAGCGTAATTCAGCCTGCAGAGGAAGTATGCAGAGTCTTTGTAAGTCATACCAAGAGTTATCCCGAAAGACTACATAGATTAATTCAGTAAAATCACAAACCTTAAAAGCCTCCTGTTCCTCCTTAAGTTTAATCTTGTCGTCCATTGCTTTGCGCTGTAGATATTAATACATTAGAGATTCGGGAAAAGGTAATAAAAAGATGGGTATTAGGGAAATATAGTTAAATAGATGATGGATCGCCACATGAATCAGTAAGACTCTAATTCTGAAAGCATATTGAAAAATAATCAGACAAATGATGATTCATCAACTTACCTTTTCCGGATCTTGTAAATCCTTGAAAGCTTTATTCAGCAGAACAAAAGCTTCCTGGGCTTGAGGATGAGAGCATTTGTCTGGGCTTGAGGATGAGAGCATTTGTCTGGGTGAACAAGAAGAGATAGCTTCCAGTACCTAGAGACCAAAATTGTCTATCATGTGACTGATTACTTAAAATCGTGGCGCAGTAATTTAGTGACTAATAATCATTTTTCTTAATTTTAGAAGTGTAACAAAAATTATTACCGTTTCTTCATATTATCAGCAGCCATGTTGTGATTCACTCCTAAAACGTCATATGGACTATCAGCTTCAGCTTCCATAATCCGTGTCACCTGCATATGTAACGAGTATGAGTTGATATTCTAGCGAACATGGTCAAATCTGAAAACAAAGAATTGTATTTATAATCCCAGAAGAAAAATTAAGAACCTCTTCAAATCGCTCTGCCTCATTGGACGATGCAACTTCTGCAACAACAGCTGGTGGAGCAGGTCCAATGAAATATTGTGAATCTTCTTCTAACTCAGCTTCTCTGAAGCATTTATAATGCATATTTATTAAGGGTTTATTCTGTACAAAAAAATAAAAAAGATAGTAATTGATCTGGTAATCAATGAAACGCACCTAAGTTCAGCTTGAGCTTCTGTTAGCTTTGCTGCTGCAGCAAGTAACTCAGCCGATGGCATTGCAGGTCCAATCACCCTGCAATCAAATTATAACATCACCATATTTATCATCTGGACTCTAGACCACTTTAAGGCCACATCGAGTAACCAATTAACAGTAAGCACAATAGAATGAACCAATAAGAGAAAATGTGATCACCTTTTCTTTGGACCAGTAACATCATCGGCTGAATTTGATCCCAAATTGTTCTCATCTGCCAAGCCCTTTTTTCTCTCATCATTTTCAGTAGTAGCTGCTTCAGTGTTCTTCAATGGGGCAGAATCATCAAGGTTATTTTCAGCTTCTTCTTTGTCGCCTTTAATAAGATGTCCCACTATATCTAAAGATGGAGAAAACAGCATCTCTCTTACCGCAGTTTCAGGATCATCCTCCTGATCAGAGATGGAATCAGAACCAGAATTTGACTCACTATCAGACTCATAGTCACGCTTCTTGGTATTCTTCTTCTTCTTCTTTTTATCCCTCCTCTTCCTTTCCCTTCTCTCCATCTTCTTCCTCTTCTTTACCTTTTCTCTCTTCCTTCGCTTATCTCTCTCATAACCTACGTCACTTTTTCGTCGATCCTTTTGCTTCTTCCTCCGCTTTCTAGAAGAAGAATCAGACTCATCGGAGCTGTAGGAGGAAAAAGATGATGATGATGCGGAAGATAGAGTATCATCTTCCGAATCAGTATCTCTCCTCCTGTGCTTACCCATTTTGTTCAATCCCTGAGCCACATTTCAAAACCAATCATGCAACCTAGAATCAATCTTCTAAAAATACAATCAAAAATTGAACCATGAATCACTAATCACAGGATAAAAACGTGAACACAAATTATTGACATGTTCATTACCTGCAACACCAGCAAATAACAAAATAGTTTTGAGGATCATATCCAAAATACTCTTTGTTACTAAACCCTAAACATTGCAGAAGCTAAGTTCCTATTTTGAGGATCATATCCAAAATACTCTTTGTTACTAAACCCTAAACATTGCAGAAGCTAAGTTCCTAACAAAATCTAACAAGACCATTTAGTTCATGAAGAAACAGAGCATAAGAAGCAACTGAAGCTTAAGGTTCTAAATCAAACGAACTGTTTGTGGTAGTGATAAAACGAAATAGACTGCGGCGAAAATGAAACCCATGAATCAGAACAGATCCTAAGATACCATTGAAAACTCATGAATCAGAGCTGCAACATCAACAGAAACACTAAAATCTCTACAAGAAATTCAAAGAGCCAACAAAAGCGATATCGATTCATTAACAAAAACAGCAGAAATACTCTTAAATTCTCTCAACTGCGTCAGCTCAGTATCCTAGAATAAATTGTCATTCTTATATCAACAAAGGAAGGACAGGTCTTACCTGAATCGCCGGCTCTCTACTTCTCCGGCCAAGAATTATTCCTGTCCTAGCCTTCTAAGGTTGTACCTGCTCGTCGAGGAAGAGAATGGATAAAACTTCTCCAATATTTCTAGAGGTCCATCTATCATTACTGTATTAAGATCAACAGTAGAACCTAGATTGGAACTGCATATATACAACAACACAAACATACATTAAAAACAATAATAAACATGAATAATTGCTAAATCTATTGGAACTTACTTGCAGATTTCAATTGCATAATCTTTAATCT
>CM071717.1:49890253-49916284 GCA_036630335.1 Physaria fendleri | reverse complement strand
ATACTGATAAGCATGATTGTTAGTCTATGGAAAACGAAAATAGACGTGGAAACCTCGGGAGTAGCGGAGTAGGGTGTTACAGAAACGGCGATCATGTTTTACAAAAAAAATGGGAAAAATTAGGTTCAATCGTCTCTACACTCAAATCCTCCAAAGACGATGAAACTTTTAAAAAATTGACACGCGGGTTTGGAAAGAAAATACATATAAAAGGATAAGAAGAAAGTTTACGATAACGAAAGTAAAAGCAATGGAGGGAAGTTTGGGACTTGAAAAGATGAAGAAGAGAACGAACGCGGCGCAGGTTTCAGGGTTTCAGCGTTTTTAAGGTTTTTTGTTTCAGGCAAAAAGGCGGTTGGGGTTTTTTATATCCGACAAAAAAAAAAAAAACATATTTTCTTATATATTTAGCACCCTCTTTGTCATTTAGAGGCTTCGCCTCATAAAAAGAGTTTGAACTTTTGACTTCTAATATTGTATAGGTGGGTTTTAATTTGAATATTATGTTGAAATATATATTCAAACAAAACAAATTTTTATATCATTGCAGTTGCTGGATCGTGGAAACCTTCAAATACTTTTGCAGGTTTAGGATGGAGTTACTATGATGATTCCGAGACTATGTCTCTATGTGGATCAAGAAGCGTAGCTCGTCCGTTGTCTCCTCTATACACAAAAATTGAAGCTATACTTTGGGGTTTGGAGTGTTTACAGATGCGTGGAGTTAGAAGTGTGCACATTCAGGCGGATTCTATGGAGGTTGTCCACATACTGACACAATGATCCCGAGACTATGTCTCTATGTGGATCAAGAAGCGTAGCTCGTCCGTTGTCTCCTCTATACACAAAAATTGAAGCTATACTTTGGGGTTTGGAGTGTTTACAGATGCGTGGAGTTAGAAGTGTGCACATTCAGGCGGATTCTATGGAGGTTGTCCACATACTGACACAATGATCCATGGCCAAGTTTTAGATCTCATGCTACGACGTTTGCTCTTTTGAAGCCAAGGTTCACTTCTCTATCTCTATCGAAAATCCCCAGAACAAGGAATGAGTTGGCAGATTCACTAGTTCGTTTTTCATGTCACTTAGATATGTCTTTTTGTCATGTAAACTCTTTTGTTCCCCTTGAATTCCAAGAACCCATTAATTAATTAATAACTAGTTCGTTTTTCATGTCACTTAGATATGTCTTTTTGTCATGTAAACTCTTTTGTTCCCCTTGAATTCCAAGAACCCATTAATTAATTAATATAATTTTATTTCGTGGAAAAAAATATATATATATATGTATATATATTATATATCATTTGCACTTACTCATGGATACATGGCTACACATACTTACCGTTTTTCATGTCACTTAGATATGTCTTTTTGTCATGTAAACTCTTTTGTTCCCCTTGAATTCCAAGAACCCATTAATTAATTAATATAATTTTATTTCGTGGAAAAAAATATATATATATATGTATATATATTATATATCATTTGCACTTACTCATGGATACATGGCTACACATACTTACAAAATTAAAAGCATAGAATTTATATTTTTTTGCTAAACAAAATAACTAAGGGGTTCATTTGAGTTGATTCTAAGAGCATGAGTATATATGACTACAAATATTAGTTCTTTTAGAAAAGAAATGATGTCACACATGNCAAAAAAAAAAAAAAAAATCCATGTAACTCCGGAAGTTTTGCATGAAATACAACCACTACTAGAAAATGCATTAATATCCACCAACATTACCGACTAAAATGTTGGTGGGAAAAGTTAGCGACCGAAAACCAACAAAATCTCGACCAAATGGTTGGTTGGTCGGTATGTAGAAATATTATGTGGATCAAAACAATGAATTTGTTTTCAAAACAATGAAGTACATAATGGTTGTGAAGTAAAAATCTTATTACTCTTCTGTGTTATGGTTCTGTTTATTACTTTTCGAACTCAAGTTTTGGTTTCTGCATGACCAGAAAGCATTATGTGTTGTGAAGTAAAAATCTTATTACTCTTCTGTGTTATGGTTCTGTTTATTACTTTTCGAACTCAAGTTTTGGTTTCTGCATGACCAGAAAGCATTATGTAATATGCTTTATTAGGTGTGTGGATTGAATCTTGTGTTACTCTGTTCTTTTTTCTTTTGTGAGGAAGCTTATTAGACTTTTATGCGGATGCTTTGTTCCCTAAGCTTATTGCTTTGTTCTTAGATAAATATTAAAATAATAATTAAATTAATAAATATTAAAATAATAGTAGTTATTGATAAACATTATTTTAGATAACATTAAAATCTTGTGTCAAAATTGAAAAAAAAAATGACTTTTTCACTATTTCCTTGGGGACCAATCTGTTTGTAGGCCCAAACCTTATAAACAAAAATCTCCACACCGTTTTTTTTTCCTTCTCCTTCACGCCATCTTAATTTTCCTCTCACTCTCAAGCTCGTAGCTCCTACGGCGATTAATTTCTCGTAGTCTCAGGTATGCATCTTTCGCTGATTTCTCTTTTGCTGCTGTCGATTTATTTGTATGCACAAAGTTTTCACCTTTTTCTAAGTTTGGTTTCGATCGTAAAGGACGGAGCTTTACAAACCCTAATCGTCTTCGTTCGATTGTATATAGTTCGTAATTAGTTGGATTTACTCAGAGATCTTTGTTTGATCGCATTGATTTTAGAAAACCCTATTATGTAAAGTTCCTCTGATTTTCGTGCTGTTTATAATGGATCAATCAATTTTTCATTTGAATGGCTTACTTGTTTGATAATGATAGAATCATTGAATGAGGCAACTTTTGGTTTAAGTCTCAGGGGTTGTATTGAATGGGAACACCAGTTATAGATAGGGAACCTTGCCCAGACCGTATCCTCGATGATGCTGGTGGTTCTTTTGGTATGGGAGCAATAGGAGGATCTGCCTTTCATTTCATAAAAGGGATATACAATTCCCCTAGGTAGTCGCTTTTTTGGAGGAATGGAAGCAGTAAGGATGAACGCTCCTCGTTTGGGCGGCAGATTTGCTGTTTGGGGAGGTTTATTCTCGACAGTTGACTGTACCATGGTGTAC
Organism: Physaria fendleri; assembly: GCA_036630335.1. Lineage (NCBI taxonomy): Eukaryota > Viridiplantae > Streptophyta > Magnoliopsida > Brassicales > Brassicaceae > Physaria > Physaria fendleri. Next base: position 49,913,213 of record CM071717.1, on the reverse strand, counting down.
TTAAGACGGCGGCAGATTTGCTGTTTGGGGAGGTTTATTCTCGACAGTTGACTGTACCATGGTGTACTTAAGACAGAAGGAAGATCCTTGGAACGCAATCATATCAGGTGCTGCAGTTGGTGGGGTTCTGTCTATGCGACACGGACTTGGCCAAGCTTCAAGAGCAGCGGTTTATGGAGGGTGTTTTCTTGCTTTGATTGAAGGAGCAAGGATAATGTTTGGAAAAATCTCTGTGCCTCAAGATATCATGATAGAGGAGTCTATGCCTGGTATGCAAGGGATACAGATGGGGCAGATGCAGAATCAAGGACAGATGATGTCAGAGAGTCAAAACCATAACACCACTTCTTCATCATCATCATGGTTTGGAGGGTTGTTTGGTAAGAAAAAGGAAGAGGTACAACCTGGCAATGGAAGTAAAACAGTGGTGTTGGAGAGTTTTGATGCTCCTCCAGTCCCATCATATGACTACAATTAATCTCTGGATCATCCAATGGTTTGACTATTGCTTCAATAATCTATTCCTACAAAAAAATTCCATCTTGTTAATGTAAGAATCAGCACTCTCTGACTCTTAAGGTTATGTTTGACAATGAGTTAATGTCCTCAACATAGTTTATATAACCATTTCTGACAGATATTGTTGGTTCTTATATAACATAGTTTTTGCAGTTTCACAATAAGAAAAGCATAGTCTCAAGAAACCTACAAACAGTTCTCAATTCTACAAAAGAAGTATCCATAATCCATGTGACAATCAAAATCTAAAGTCCTAATTCATGATCACATTTTAAAGTTTTGATTTTTTTTTTTTTTTTTTTTTTTTTTTTTTTTTTTTTTTTTTTTTTTTTTTTTTTGTTTTGGTTTTCACCATCTCCTTGTGGAACAATCTGTGTCTAGGCCCAGATGATTAAAGTTATACAATAAAGAGTCGGTCACTGTAATCACCCAAACCTAATAAATAAAAATCTCCACGCCGTTTCTTTCTTTTTCTTCTCCGTCACGTTACCTATAATTTTCTCTGCCTCTCAATCTCGTAGCCACTAATTTCTCGTAATCTCAGGTATCAATCTTTCGATACTCATCTAACAATCAACTACATTGATTTCTCTTTTCCTGTCGATTGATTTCTATACACAAAGTTTTTACCTTTTTCTAAATTTGGTGTCGATCGTAAAGTACGGAGCTTTACAAACCCTAATCATCTTCGTTGAATTGTACATAGTTCGTAATCAATTGGAATTTACTTAGAGATCTATCTTTGTTCGCAGTGATTTTAGAAAACCCTATTATGTATAATTCATCTGATTTACGTGCTATTTATATGGATCAATCAATTTTTCATTTGAATAGCTTACTTACTTGTTTGATACAATCATTGACTGAGAGACATCTCTTGGTTAAGTCTCAGGGGTTGTATTGATGGGAACACCAGAGACATCTTGGGAAATTTGCCGAGAGATATCTCAGAAACCTTGCCCATACCGTATCCTCGATCATGTCGGTAGCTCTTTTGGTTTCGGAGTTGTAGGAGGATGTCCCTTTTATTTGATAAAAGGAATATATAATTCCCCTAAAGGTAGTCGCTTTCTCGGAGGAATGCAAGCAATGATCATGAACACTCCTCGTGTTGGAGGCATTTGTGCTGTTTATGGAGGTTTATTATCTACATTTGAATGTACCATAATGTACTTCCTCCTCGTGTTGGAGGCATTTGTGCTGTTTATGGAGGTTTATTATCTACATTTGAATGTACCATAATGTACTTCAGACAGAAGGAAGATCCTTGGAACTCAATCATATCAGGTGTTGCAGCTGGAGGGGTTCGGTCTATGCGACAAGGGCTTGGCCCAGCTTCAAGAGAAGCGGTTCTTTTAGGGTGTTTTTGTGCTTTGCTTGAAGGAGCACATATAATGTTGGACAAAAGAATAGCTCTGCAAGGAGATGATTGGGGACGTAAGGCGTAAGAAGAAAGAAAAGAAAGAGACAAGTGAAGTTCATGTGAAAGCACAAAGGTTGGCTTGGAATTTGAAGACTTTCTATCCTCACAAGAACCTGCTGGTTTTACTAGAGAGTTATAGGGTTCATTATGTTGTTGACGTGTTTTGGCCTTACGTAGGCTTGGTTTTGATCTCTCAAACTTGGTTCTTGTTTTGGATTATTGATATTTTGTTATTAGATTTGGTGACGCTATTTGGAGATAATACATTCTGCGGTTAAAACATTGACCTGAGTTATTAAAACAAGAGTATTTTCCATTGTTGGGTATGCTTAATCATGGATTACTATTCCTCCAATGAAATATTACCTTCATTAACTCAAGCTAGGTATTCTAGATCTCACATCGGAAAGATGTAATCGGACTGAGCAATATATAAGGGATATAGGCCAATCCACTTATTGCCAATTGGTTTTGAGTTAAGATAAGTCTAAACTTATCAACCTCAGCGTCAAGATAAGATGATAGAGGAGTATGTGCCTAAAATGCCCGGGATGCCTAGTATGCCAGGGATACAGAATCAAGCACAGATGATGTCAGAGAATCGAAACCAGAAAACAGATTTTTCTTCGTCGTCATCATCATGGTTTGGAGGGTTGATTGGTAAGAAAAACAAATAAGTTCAACCTCGTAATGAAAGTAAAACATAGGTGTTGGAGAGTTTTGATGCCCCTCCTGTCCCATCATTTGACTACCAGTGATCTCTCAGTCATCCAATGGTTTGACTACTGCTTCAATAATCTATTCCTACAAAATTGTTCCATCTTGTTCATGTAAGAACCAGCACTCTCTGACTCTTAAGGTTATGTTTGACAATGAGTTTTTGTACTCAAACCTAGGAACATTATGTTTATATAACCATTTCTGACAGGTATCGTTGGTTGTTTTTTTTTTAGTCACAATAGAAGAAATACATTAAAACATTAGATTTTACAACAGCCATTCAAGGTCTTAGACGAAGAAAGCAACATAGTAGAAACTTGCTTTAGACTAATAAAACAAGCACTGAAATTAATTGGAGAGTAAAAGACTAAAGGTCGATAGAGTAACCCAATACTTCAGAGGATAATAAGGCATCCAAACCTAAGAAGATAAGCGCACCAGAAACAGAATCTTCTTGAAACTCAGAGGAGAAACCCTAGTTTACATTTCTAACCATAAGTGCACCAAGAAACAGAATCTCCTTGAAACTCAGAGGAGAGAAACCCTCGTCAACCTTACTAACCAACTGGATTAAAACCAAAAAGTTGATTATTTGCCGGTGATTCGACCAAAAAGGAGCTCAATCTGCTTTGGACAAACAGGCCCTTAGCGACTAGGTATCCCTCTTTGCGCAAAGTTATCCGCGGCTAAACATCTCTGGTCCGTGAGACCCCAACAGAGCTAGAATTTCGGTAGTTCGTAACTTCTTGACTCTGTTCAACGACAGTAACAAACGAAAAGAAAGTAATGAACAAGTTTATGGGCAGATCAGGGATTTCTCAACTCGATATTCATGGGATTGTCATCGGAATCCTGAAGATAAAGTTGGCCTGGGTAAAGGCAATATGGTATCCAAGATACATCCCAAAACTCAGCTTTTTATGTGGACAGTCCACTTAAACCGATTGCCAACAAGGAAGAGACTACACTGTTGGAATAACTCTTTTATCACACCATCTTGTGTTTTCTGCTAAGTTTGTGTTGAAAGTAGAGATCATCTTTTACTTCATTGCAGGTTTGCTGAAACCATTTGGCCAATGTTGTTGACAAGAATATCTTATAGATATCTTAATTTCCTAATTTAAAAAGTCTGAATTATAATTCTTCATTTATTTTAGAAATTATTGATGTAAATATTAGGAACTAGGAAATGAAATCTATATCGAGTGAAAGTGTCGGTCACTGTAATTACCCAAACCTAATAAAAAATATTTCCCACGTCGTTCCTTTCTTTTTCTTCTCCGGCACGTCACCTTTATTCTCTGCCTCTCAAGCTCTTAGCTCCTACGGCCACTAATTTCTCGTAATCTCAGGTATCCATCTTTTGCTACTCATCTAACAATCAACTACAATGATTTCTCTTTTCCTGTCGATTGATTTGTATACACAAAGTTTCCACCTTTTTCTAAATTTGGTGTCGATCGTAAAGTACGGAGCTTTACAAACCCTAATCGTCTTCGTTCGTAATCAATTGGAATTACTCAGTGATCTATTTTGATCGCAGTGAATTTAGAAAACCCTGATTTTAGGTTATCACAGAATCGACGATGAATTGATGTTTTCCATCAATTCAAACAATGAAATGATGTGAATTTCTGTTGCAGGGATTATAGCATGAATAGATCTGACGGTGGAGGTTTATCTAGCTAAATAAAGACGGACGGTTGAGATTACGTCGCATTTGCAAATAAAACGAGCCACGTGTTGAGTACTCAGTGGTTGAATTCAAATTCGGGTTGTTACAGCTGGGCCAGACTGTTTGTTATGAATGGGCCTTTCGCAACTTTCCCTTATATTTGAATTTGAGTTCATTTTAACAATTTCAGACTTGTTGTATTTTGTTCTCTGAGAATTCTCTCTTGTTGTTGGAGTACTTGTCGAGAGTTGTGTAAGAATCTCATTTCCTTGTGAATTCTTTTGCTATTTCGACGGAATTCTTAGCTTATCTGAGCTTTGATTCCAATTTCTATCCTATTGTTGTTGAAATCGTGGTTTTGAATTCTTAGCTTATCTGAGCTTTGATTCCAATTTCTATCCTATTGTTGTTGAAATCGTGGTTTTGTTGTATTAAAGGTATCAGAGCTTTCGTTCCTGGCAAATCATGGGGGTTGTAACGAGAAATAACGCATCGCGTGAAGAAGGTGACACGAGTGAGAAGTTCGTGACGGTAGAGAAGTTCGATGCTCTGTCGAACCGAATGGAGGAGATGATGAAACAGATCCAACAGCTTACGGAGTCTACAATACAGAACAACGATCGTTCGATGCTAAGCGATGCTTCTACGAGAAGAGGTGAGAAGGCAGAAATCGCTAAGAATGCCGAGATCCATGTTCCTGGAGGTTTAACGCGACTTGCTAAGATAGACTTTCCCAGATTTAATGGAGAAGATGTTAGAAGTTGGATGTTTAAGGTGGAGGAGTTTTTTAGTATGGCTGAGACGGAGGAGCACATGAAGATAAGGTTAGTATCCATTCACCTTGATGGAGTAGCTGCTAACTGGCATAGATCTTTGATTCAAAGTGCTGTTGGTAGAGATCTGCTTAGTAGTTGGACTCGTTATAGTAGTGGAATTATGGAAAGGTTTTGTGAGTTGTATGATGATCTTAGTAGTTGGACTCGTTATAGTAGTGGAATTATGGAAAGGTTTTGTGAGTTGTATGATGATCCAATAGCTGAACTCAAGAACTTACATGAAACTAAAGGAATAGAAGATTATCATGCTAAGTTTGAATTACTTCGGACTAGAGATCATGCTAAGTTTGAATTACTTCGGACTAGAGTTGATATGCCTGAGACGATGATGGTTAGTAACTATATGGCTGGGTTGAAATTGGAGACAAGAATGCATGTAGGAATGTTTGGTCCCACTTCTGTAAGTGCTTGTTATAGATTGGGCAGAATGTATGAGACAGCTCACCCTGAGAAGCAAGCTAATGTGTGGGGTAATAAGAAGCAGACTAATCAGAATTTACCTAAGGGAATTTTTTTCTGGAAGAAATGAAGCGGGAAGTGTAAATAAGAATCCAGCACCGAATTGGAAGTTGTTAAGCACAGAAGAGAAGAATGCTAGGATGGCTAAGGGCATATGTTTTTATTGTGATGAAAAGTATACCCCTGAACATGCTTTGATTCATAAGAAGAAACAATTGTTTTTGGTGGAATTGGACGAAGGAGAACAAGAGGAAGGGGTGTTGGAAATGATGGAGGAAGAAGAAGGTGATACTGATATAGCTCAAATATCAGTAAACGCAATCTCAGGAGTAACAGGTTATCAGACTTTGAAGGTCAAAGGAACACAAAACAAACATACTATGTTCATTTTGATCGATTCAGGTTCCATCCATAATTTTTTGGATTCGAAGTTAGTAGAGAAGTTGGGGTGTAAGCTGGAAGATTCGGGAATGACAAGAGTGAGAGTGGCGGATGGTAACAGGTTGATGGTTCAAGGAAGAGTTAGTCAGTTTAAATGGAAGTTTCAGCATGAAGAATTTCAAGCAGACTTTATGGTGATACCTCTTAGTGGCTGTGATATGGTACTCGGAGTGCAATGGCTAGTGAATTTAGGTCCCTTTACTTTGGACTTAAATCACTTAACTATGCAGTTTAAGGTGGATCATAGGAAGGTGATATTACATGGTATTAAACAAGGATCTGTAAAGGAAGTTAAGATGTTAAAACTCAAAGAGAAGAGTGAAGATGATATACATTTAGCTATGATCTCGCTTACAGAAGATCCAAAAACCATGGAAATGGAGTTATTTGCTGTTAATGAAGAACAAGAGAACACTGTAGTGGGGAGACAATTGGAAGAGTTGTTAAAGAAGTTTGAAGATGTGTTTGAAGAACCTAAGGAGTTACCCCCATTTCGAGAGAATCATGATCACCAAATCACTTTACTACAAGAAGCTAATCCTGTGAACCACAGACCATATCGTTATGGTTTACAGCAGAAAGATGAAATAGAGAAGATAATTAAAGAGCTGTTGGTGGCGGGAACCATAAGAGAGAGTTGTAGTGCTTATGCATCCCCAGTTGTTTTAGTGAAGAAGAAAGAAGGATCGTGGCGGTTATGTGTTGATTACAGGAGTTTGAATGCAATTACAATAAAAGATAGATATCCTATTCCTCTGATTGAAGATTTGTTGGATGAGTTGGGTGGTTCAGAAAATATATTCTAAAATTGATTTGAGGTCTGGTTATCATCAAGTAAGGATGAAACCAACAGACATTCACAAGACGGCTTTTAAAACACACAATGGGCACTATGAGTATTTGGTGATGCCCTTTGGATTATATAATGCTCCTGCAACTTTTCAGGGATTGATGAACACTGTGTTTAGAGAGCTGCTAAGGAAGTTTGTGTTGATATTCTTTGATGACATTTTGATCTATAGTGAGAATGAGGAGCAACATTTACAACATATTGAGAAGGTACTTGAAGTAATGAAGCAGAACAAGCTATTTGCAAAGAGAAGTAAGTGTGATTTTCTAATGAGGAAGGTTGAGTATTTGGGTCATTTTATATCTGCTGAAGGCATTTCAACTGATCCAAGGAAGATTTGTGCTATTAAGGATTGGCCTAAGCCTAAAAATGTAAAACAGTTTCAGGAGTTTTTTGGGTTTGGCGGGGTATTATAGAAGGTTTGTGAAGAATTACGGAAGCATAGCAGCACCATTAACTGCTTTAACCAAGAAAGGGAACTTTGAATGGACTGTAGAGACTGAAGCGGCTATGGAGTATTTGAAGAATGCTTTAAGTTCTGCACCTGTTTTAGCACTTCCAAGGTTTGACAAAGGGTTTGTAGTGGAAACGGATGCAAGCAGTGATGGAATTGGGGCAGTGTTAATTCAAGAAGGACATCCGGTGGCTTATATTAGTAGGCAGTTGAAAGGAAAACAGAAGGAGTATTCTATCTATGAGAAGGAATTATTGTTAGTAGTTTTTGCTGTTCAGAAGTGGAGGCACTACCTTCTTAATGATCATTTTGTCATTAAGACAGACCAGAGAAGTCTGAAGTATTTGCTGGAGCAGAGGTTGAATACTCCTGTTCAACAACAGTGGCTACCTAAATTGCTAGAATTCAGTTATGAAATACAGTACAGGAAGGGAAAAGAAAATACTGTAGCTGATGCTTTATCAAGAGTAGAAGGAGCAGAAGTATTGAATATGGCAATGACGGTCAAGGACTGCGATCTGTTGAAAGAAATTAAAGAAGCTTATAATAATGATTCTCTTTTGCAGGAAATTATCAAGGAGATAGCAACAGACCCGAAGAATAAGAAACAAGGATATATGTGGAGAGACGGGATTCTGAGAAGGAAAAATAAGATAGTGGTACCTGCAGATGAGGGAATTAAGAAGAAGTTGTTGGATTGGCTTCACGGATCTAGTCTGGGAGGTCATTCGGGGCGTGATGTTACTTTACAGAGATTAAAGAGTCTTTTCTTTTGGAAAGAGATGTTGAAGTATGTGCAGGATTTCATTCGATCATGTGGAGTATGCCAACAGAACAAACCAGACAATCAAGCTTATCCAGATCTGTTACAGCCTCTGCCCATACCTGAGTTAATTTAGAGTGAAATTACTATGGATTTTATATCTGGGTTGCCTGTATCGTTTGGAAAGTCTGTGATTCTGGTGGTAGTGGATAGGTTGAGTAAAGCAGCTCATTTCATGGCTCTCAGCCATCCTTATACAGCTTTAACGGTGGCACAACTATTTTTAGATAATGTCTTCAAATTGCATGGGTTTCCGAAGTCTATTACAAGTGATAGAGATAGTGCATTTGTGAGTGAATTCTGGGATGAATTATTCACGTTAAGCGGAGTGGATTTAAGATACTCAAGTGCATACCACCCTCAGACGGATGGACAGACGGAAGTAGTGAATCGTTGCTTGGAAACATACTTAAGGTGTATGACAGGAGAGAGGCCACATCTATGGAGTAAATGGTTGGCGTTGGCTGAATATTGGTATAATACGAATTACCATTCCTCAATTCAAACAACACCTTTTGAAGCTGTTTATGGTCAGCCTCCACCACAACATCTACCCTATTTGCCAGGAGAAGGTAAGGAGGAGTTTGTTGGAAAGAGAGAATATGATGATGTTGTTAAAATTTCATTTGCTACGAGCTCAGAACAGGATGTTGGTGATGGCTAATGAACATCGGTCTGAAAGAGAATTGAAGATAGGAGATCAAGCTTATTTGAAGCTTCAACCTTACCGGCAACAGACTGCAGTGGTACGCCATAATCAGAAGTTGAGTCCCAAGTATTATGGACCTTACACGGTCATTGACAAGATAGGGGAAGTGGCTTACAAGCTTCAGTTACCAGATGGCTGTTTAATTCATCCGGTGTGTCATGTGTCTCAGCTTAAACTATGTGTAGGAAGGCAGAATATAGCTACTAATATTCCAGTGGTGTTGTCTGATACCTTGAGTCATGAGCCAGAGGAAATTTTACAGAGAAGAATGGTACAGCGTCATGGTCGTGCAGCTACATAAGTACTGATTAAGTGGACTAATAAGCCAGAGGAAGAAGCAACATGGGAGATGCTATTTGATGTACAAAGGCGTTCCATCATTCCAACCTTGAGGACAAGGTTGTTTAGAAGGGGAAGATCTGTTGCAGGGATTATAGCATGAACAGATCTGACGGTGAAGGTTTATCTAGCTAAATAAAGATGGACGGTTGAGATTACGTCGCATTTGCAAATAAAACGAGCCACGTGTTGAGTACTCAGTGGTTGAATTCAAATTCGGGTTTTTACAGCTGGGCCAGACTGTTTGTTACGAATGGGCCTTTCGCAACTTTCCCTTATATTTGAATTTGAGTTCATTTTAACATTTTCAAACTTGTTGTATTTTGTTCTCTGAGAATTCTCTCTTGTTGTTGGAGTACTTGTCGAGAGTTGTGTAAGAATCTCATTTCCTTGTGAATTCTTTTGCTATTTCGACGGAATTCTTAGCTTATCTGAGCTTTGATTCCAATTTCTATCCTATTGTTGTTGAAATCGTGGTTTTGAATTCTTAGCTTATCTGAGCTTTGATTCCAATTTCTATCCTATTGTTGTTGAAATCGTGGTTTTGCTGTATCAATTTCCTCTGATTTTGGTAGTTGGATCAAACAATTTTCATTTGAATCGCTTTCTTGTTTGATACAATCATGAACTATCTCTTGGTTAAGTCTCAGGGGTTGTTGTATTGATGGGAACACAAGAGACATCTCGGGGACCTTGCCGAGAGACATATGGGGAACCTTGCCCAGACTGTATCCTCAATCATATCGGTAGCGGTTTTGGTTTCGGAGTTGTAGGAGGATGTCCATTTTATTTGATAAAAGGAATATACAATTCCCCTAAAGGTAGTCGCTTTTTCGGAGGAATGCAAGCAATGATCAAGCACGCTCCTCGTCTTGGAGGCAGTTGTGCTGTTTATGGAGGTTTATTTTATTGTCGACATTTGACTGTACTTTGGTGTACTTAAGACAGAAAGAAGATCCTTGGAACTCAATCATATCAGGTGCTGCAGCTGGAGGGGTTCAGTCTATGCGACAAGGGCTTGGCCCAGCTTCAAGAGCAGCAGTTCTTGGAGGGTATTTTTTTGCTCTGATTGAAGGAGCATATATAAAGATGGAAAAAAGATCGGCTCTAGATGATTTGGGGCATAAGGCGTTAGAAGAAAGAAAAGAAAGAGACAAATGAAGTTAAGGTGAAAGCACAAAGGTTGGCTTGGATTTTGAAGACTTTCTATCCTCACAAGAACCTGCTGGTTTTTACAAGAGTGTTCTAGTAGGATTTTAGCAAACTTTAGGGTTCATTATGTTGTTGATGTGATGTTTGGCCTTTTGTAGGGTTTGGTTTTTGATCTCTCAAACTTGGTTATTGTGTTGGATTATTGATCTTTTGTTATTTAGATTTGCTGACGCTATTTGGAGAGAATACAGGGATTAAAACATTGACCTGAGTTATTAAAACAAGAGTATTTGCCATTATTGGGTATGCTCAGCGTCAAGATATCATATCATGATAGAAGAGTCTATGCCTAGAATGCCCGGGATGCCTAGTAGGCCAGGGATATAAAATCAAGCACAGATGATGTTAGAGAATCAAAACCAGAACACAACTTCTTCTTTGTCATCATCATCATGGTTTGGAGGTTGTTTGGTAAGAAAAACGAAGAGGTTCAACCTCCCAATGGAGGTAAAACAGAGGTGTTGGAGAGTTTTGATGCTATGCTTCTCCAGTTCCATCATATGAGTACAAGTAAGTTTGAGAACATGATCTATTCCATTTTCTCGTTTTTGATGATGCAAGAATCAACAGTCCCTGGCTCTTAAGGTTATGTTTGACAATGAGTTTATTATGTACTCAAATACATCCAATTTAGAAAACATGTAGTAAAGAATTGAACCTAACTATTTGGAATCAATACTCGCTCGATTTGCCTGTATCCGTCTTGTAAAAGTAAGTACCCGTCCCATCCTAAGTAAACTAACAAGTGGGCCTTCGTCAATCAAATAACAAATACAACCCAAAAAGAATTTCCTCTATTTGCTCTCCTACTCGTTTCATACATGCTATTTATTGTCCCAAACCTAATTAAAAAAAGAGAACTTCAACGCTGTTCTTATTTTCTTCTCTGTCACGCCACCTTCATTTTTTTCTGCCTCTGAAGCTCGTAGCTCCTACGGCGATTTATTTCTCGTAGTCTCAGGTATGCATTTTCGATGATCATCTAACAATCAACTACAGTGATTTCGATTGATTTGTATACACAAAGTTTATAACAATCAAACCCTAATTTTCATCGTTCCATTGTTTATTGGAGTTACTCAGAGATTTATGTAATTTGTTTGATGGCAGTGATATTTCAAAGTTTGGTGTCGATCTATATATGTAGTTTGTTTGATCGCAGTGATCTTTCCTCTGGATCAATCAATTTTACTTGAATCATTTGTTATGATAGAATGATTAACTGAGGCAACTTTTGGTTTAACTCTTAGTGATTGTATTGATGGGAACGCCAGAGACATCTCGAGAACCTTGCCCAGACCGTATCATCGATGATATCGGTGGTGGATTTGGTATAGGAGCTATAGTAGGATCTGGCTTTCATTTCATGAAAGGGACATACAATTCCCCTAAAGGTAGTCGCTTTATCGGAGGAATGGAAGCAGTGAGCATGAACGCTCCTCGAATGGGAGGTAATTTTGCTGTTTGGGGAGGTTTATTCTCAACAGTTGACTGTACCATGGTGTATCTAAGACAGAAGGAAGATCCTTGGAATTCAATCATTGCAGGTGCTGCAGCTAGTGGGTTTCTGTCTATGCGACAAGGGCTTCGCCGAGCTTCAGGAGCAGCGGTTTATGGAGGGTGTTTTCTTGCTTTGATTGAAGGAGCAATGCGACAAGGGCTTCGCCGAGCTTCAGGAGCAGCGGTTTATGGAGGGTGTTTTCTTGCTTTGATTGAAGGAGCAGGTATAATGTTGAACAAATTCTTGGCTCAGCCTCAAAATATCATGATAGAGGAGTCTGGAATGCCTGGTATGTCCGGTATGCAAGGGATACAGATGGGGCAGATGCAGAATCAAGGACAGATGATGTCGGAGAATCAAAACCAGAACACCACTTCTTCATCATCATCATGGTTTGGAGGGTTTTTTGGTAAGAAAAAGGAAGAGGTACAACCTGGCAATGGAAGTAAAACAGAGGTATTGGAGAGTTTTGATGCCCCTCCAGTCCCATCATATGACTACAAGTAAGCTTATGAACATCTCTCTATGATCCAATGGTTTGACTACTGCTTCAATAATCTGTTCCATTTCTCTCTTACTCTTATGATTATCTTTGACAATGAGTTTATGTACTCAAACGTAGGAACATTTCTGATAGATTTTGTTGGTTCTTAGATAAACATAGTTTTTACAGTTTCACGATAAGAAAAGCATAGTCTCAAGATGAAACCTACCCAAGGGGGAGGCTCTAATGGTGTAAAGTTTGAAACTTTACCATTTATTTTTTACAACAAGAATAGTAAAAGTAAATTAGGGATTTTGAGTTTGCACATTTGGGTTTCGGATTGATGGAGAGACAACAGATGTTTCCTAACTTGTCCTTCACAGCCTCTACCGTGGAGAGACCACTTTTAGAAATTATTGATCTAAATATTACGAATTAGGAAATTGAATCTATATCTAGTGAAAGTGTCGGTCACTGTAATTACCCAAACCTAATAAAAAAAATTTCACGCCGTTCCTTTCTTCTTTTTCTTCTCCGTCACGTTACCTATATTTTCTCTGCCTCTCAAGCTCTTAATTCATACGGCCACTAATTTCTCGTAATCTCAGGTATCCACCTTTCGCTACTCATCTAACAATCAACTACAGTGATTTCGATTGATTTGTATACACAAAGTTTTCACCTTTTTCTAAATTTGGTGTCGATAATAAAGTACGGAGCTTTACTAACCCTAATTTTCTTCGTTCAACTGTATATAGATCGCAATTAGTTGGAATTACCGAGAGAACTATGTTTAGGAAACCATTTTATGTATACTTCCTCTGATTTTCGTACCAATTATATGAATGAATCAATTTTTCATTTGAATCACTTACTTGTTTGATACAATCATCGACTGATGCATCTTTTGGTTTAAGTCCAAGGAGTTGTATTGATGGGAACACCAGACACATTTCGGGAACCTTGTCCAGACCGTATCCTCGATCGTGTCGGTAGCTCTTTTGTTATAGGAATTGTAGGAGGATCTGCCTTTCATTTGATAAAAGGAATATACAATTCCCCTAAATGTAGTCGCTTTTTGGGAGGAATGCAAGCAGCGATCATGAATGCTCCTCGTATTGGAAGCTATTGTGCTGCTTGGGGAGGTTTAATCTCGACATTTGACTGTACCTTGGTATACTTAAGACAGAAGGAAGATCCTTGGAATTATATCATATCAGGTGTAGCAACTAATGGGATTTTTTATATGCGAAAAGGACTTGGCCCTGCTTCACGAGCAGCGGTTTTTGGAGGGTGTTTTCTTGCTTTGCTTGAAGGAGTAGATATAATGTTGGACAAAACAATGGCTCAGCGTCAAAACCAGAACACAACTTCTTCTTCGCCATCATCATCATAGTTTGGAGGGTTTTTCGAGAGTTGTTGGAGAGTTTTGATGCTTTTCCAGTTCCATCATATATATGAGTACAAGTAAGCTTGTGAACATGATCTCTCAGTCATCCATTGGAATCTATTCCATTTTCTAGTTTTTGGTCTATCCTACAAAATTATTTCTTTGTTGATGCAAGAATCAACACTCTCTGACTCTTAAGGTTATGTTTGACAATGAGTTTATGTACTCAAATACATCCAATTTAGAAAACATGTAGTAAAAAAAATAGAGCAATTACTCATTACTTACAAATATTTGTAGCGGAACAAGTATTTGCAAGTGTCGATTTTTTTTTTCAGATGCTCATTTTCGACAAAACAAAAACCAAGCCGAGAATTTTTATATTACCAGTCAAACCAATCTAAGTAAAAGAGTGGATAAAAACGCAGGCTTTTTGTCATGAAATAAATTTGGAGCATCAAAACTCTCCAAAACCAGAGGTTTTTTTTATCCAGAGCAAGCTTTTTGTCATGAATAATTTAACCAAGGCTGTGCAAAAATTTTGAAACCAAAATCCAAATTAAACATAATAAGAAAAATTAAGAACCAAAACTGGATCGAAATCTTTAAATACATGAAAAAATCCTGAATTTCAAAAACCGAAAAATTCAAAACTTTATCCAAATCAAACCAAACCAAACCAAAAACCAAATAGGTCTCCAAAATACCTCAAATATTGTATTTATATTAATATTTTAGGTGTATCAGTTATAATTAATATAAAATATTTATATAAAATATTTTTGTTTTTACTTTTATATTTGGTCTTCTCTTTAGAATTTTTATGAATTCTACTAACTTCACTAGAATTTTTTATTACTTTGTAAATTTATGTTTAAATCTAACTATTTTAATCTATGAGAGTTTTGGTTCAAAAGGTAATTATGGTACAGGTATCTACAAAAGCCGAACCAAATAAATTAGTTCTATTATTAAAGTATCCAATCCATGCTAAATCAAAACAGAAAAGAACCATTAATATGGATCAATCAATTTTGAATCGCTAACTTGTTTGATAGAATCATTGACTGAGGCATCTTTTGGTTTAAGTCTCTTCAGGGGTTGTATTGATGGCAAGACCAGAGAAAGAACCTCCTTGCCAGACCGTATTCAATCATATAAAATATAATAAAACAGACTTTAGAATAAATCATAATCATGTTCAATAACTCCTCTTCCTTAATATTGTTTTTTAATTTAAACTTTTACTTTTCATGGATCTTAAATAATTTTAAAAATTTGAAAAGAAAAGTTGTAAAAAAATTATCCATGCAAATTCAATTTTTGGATGAGAATATTATATGTTGTTAGTGTATGCAATATGACAAATGTTATACTAGTAGTTCCCGACTAAACTAGGAAAACGTCAATATTCCTCCATATACACAAATTAGTTAACCTAATATTCACGTAATTAAGGTCTTAAACAATCTAATAGAATTATCCTTTCAAAATCAAATTATACAAATCCATAATTCCAATATAAATCGATAAGTTCTTACATACATCCTTTGAAGATAATAAACATTATCAAAAAAAAAAGACTAAACCAAAAGAAACACATAAACATTATCAAAAAAGACCAAACCAAATTATTTGTTTATTTAACATTAACCATTTACTATTTATGATTTAAAACATATTTTTGTATTTATTTCTCTCGAAGCTATAGTTTTGAGCATATTTATTCTTGAATTTAGAAGTTTTAATTTTATTTTTTTCTTATATTTGATTTTTCTCACTATGAAAAATTAAAGATTTGAACTTTTTTATTTCAAGAATATATATGACTAGAACTATGTTCTTTTGAGATATCAATGTAGTTTCAGAGACAATGATACGATATTTTTGTTGAACTCGAATATAAACTAAGTTTAGTTGATGTTGAAAGGCGATTACGGATATGACCGGAGAGATTCCACGACCGCTAATTGCACCTAACGAGGGAGAATTTTGCGGAGTTTGTGGACAAAGCTGTTGGACGCAGATCGAACCCACCGTTTGATCCTTAATTATGCTAATACATTCAACTATCTACTAGCTTCATACTACATTCCTTATGTTGTTGGCCTTACCAGTCATGTCCGGACCATCCCTTACCTTCTCTACTTCAATACCAAACGGGTAATCAATTATCATTAACTACATTTTATTTGAACAACAATATAAAAAATTACAAACATATATGTAGAAAATGATATTATTTATCATAACAATTACCTAAAATGTCATATACTACTTCTATTTCATTTATTAGAGATTTTAAATTTTTTATTTTTGTTTCAAATTATAGAAGATTTTATGTTTCTATATTGTTTTTCTTAATTATTTCAAATATTATTGATTAATTCTTTTGGTTTTTACAAATTATGTCGTATACTGATGGATTTTTAACTTATTGCGACAAATAAAAGTTTTAGTACACTAATAATTTAAAACTATATACCTCGTTTCAACAAAAATATAATTATAATAGGGACTATTTTGATGAGAAATTAATTGATTATTAAAATACATATTATAAAATGACACGAAAGAGAGGGAATGTAATATTTCACAAATATTTAAATTAAAATGTATTAAAATATTATATATATATATATATATTAAAAATATTCTCTATATATACATAAACATAAATACAAACTCAAATCATAAACATAAATACAAACTCAATCAATATGAAAATATCAACTCATTAAAGAAGACGGACCTCCAACCTACATGGATTTTCAATCCCAAGTAAAATATGGATAAATTGTACTGCCGACATCATACATAGCATTTAATGACGACTTAAAACGATAATCAATAGAAATCATCAATATGTTCTTCTTCCGCGGGGACCGACTAACGTTTTGTAGTAGGCATTGGAACAAAGCATTTTCAAGTTGAAACTCTCGTACTGGTGGGTGGTGATGCTCTTCTTGTTTGTTCTTTCTTTGCAATTGAACAAAATTAGAAAGACAATATTCACGATCTAGAAATGTTGTTGAAAGTCTTGAAAGTAAGGTTTTAAATTGTTCTATTGTAAAGAAAGACTAAAACGGAAAAGTATCTCAACCCACAAGAATTTCGATTAAAAAATAATAAAATGCAAATCTAGTAAATGCAAGTCAAAATGTTGTATCTTAGTCTAACTAACCTATTATACTTTTGTAAATAATAAAAATGTTGATTTTTAGTCTAATTAACCTATTATACTTTTGTAAATATTATTTATAAAATGTTGAATCTTAATATATTGAAATTAATATACTTTTGTTAGTATACATCAATGTTTGGTCACTAAAAATTGTAATACTCTCAACTTTATCTATTGGTAGTGTTTGAAAACATGAATGTTATTTAATGGTTTGAACAAGTCAAAATTCTAATTGTGTTAGCACTAGAATCAAATAGTTATAGATTATACAAAAATTTAGGTGAGATTGTTAGAATATGATAAAATTGAGCTTATTTATCTAAAAAATTCTCAAATGTGTAGGTTTGAATTTAGTTTTTGAATTTGAGAATTGCATAAATTTAAAGTACAATTTTTTTTTTTTTTAAAAAAAAAAATCTATAATCTTAATTCCAAAGTTACAAAAAGAAAAAGTTTTCCACACAAATCTCAAATGTGTAGGTTTGAATTTAGTTTTTGAATTTGAGAATTGCATAAATTTAAAGTACAATTTTTTTTTTTTTTAAAAAAAAAAATCTATAATCTTAATTCCAAAGTTACAAAAAGAAAAAGTTTTCCACAAAATCTTACAACTAAAATTTTAAAATAACTGACACAGATGTATATTTAGTCAAAATAACATATAAGAAGACTAAACAAATTCTTATATGTGAAACAAAAATGAAATTGCAAAATCTACCTACTTTATGACTCTTCTTAGATCTAACTTGAGCCCTTTTAATAAGACCCAACATCTCCTTCAACGTATCTTTTGTAGTAAAAGAAAAAGACAACAACATTGGTCTAAGGGAGAAGATTTGTTACCCTTTTTTTCAACAAGAGAAGCAAGCTCTTCACGTAATGTCTTATGGACTTGACTCGTCTCCTTTAAAGGTAAGATCTTTCCTTTGAGGAATATATATACTGATGTTGATATGACTCTATTATTTGTGTTCTTTATGGTGATGATATATGATGGATTCGAAGTGTCATTTATTTTTGTGGATGTGTCTTGTTTCTGGATGAGGTTAATTAATTGGTAATTTGGTATGTTAGCTTGTTTTTCACTATTTCCTTATGGACCAATCTGTGTCTAGGCCCAGATAAATTACCCAAACCCTAATAAATAAAAATCTCCAACCCGTTTTTAGTTTTTCTTCTCCGTCACGCCACCTTTAATTTTTCTCTGCCTCTCAAGCTCGTAGCTTCCACGGCGATTAATTACACGTAGTCTCGGGTATGATTATCATCTAACAATCAACTACATTGATTTCGTCGATTGATTTGTATACACAAAGTTTCTACTTTTTTTTTTTTTGGTCATGAAATTTCTACCTTTTTCTGAGTTTGATGTTAATCCTATTTCGTAAAATACGGAGCTTTACGAACCCTAATTTTCTTTGTTCAATTGTATATATATCGTAATTAGTTGGAATTACTGAGAGATCTATGTTTAGAAAAGCCTATTATGTTATAGTTCCTCTGATTTTCGTGCTAGTTATATGGATCAATCAATTTTTCATATGAATCGGTTACTTGTTTGATAGAATGATTGACTGAGGCATCTTTTGGTTTAAGTCTCAGTGGTTGTATTGATGGCAAGACCAGAGAGAGAACCTTGCCCAGACCGTATCCTCGATGATTTCGGTTTTGGATTTGGTATGGGAACTGTAGGAGGATCTGCCTTTCATTTCCTTAAAGGGACATACAATTCCCCTAAAGGTAGTCGCTTTTTGGGAGCAATGGAAGCAGTGAGGATGAACGCTCCTCGTGTGGGAGGCAGTTTTGCTGTTTGGGGAGGTTTATTCTCAACAGTTGACTGTACCATGGTGTATCTAAGACAGAGGGAGGATCCTTGGAACTCAATCATATCAGGTGCTGCAGTTAGTGGGCTTCTAGCTATGCGACAAGGGCTTGGCCGAGCTTCAAGATCAGCGGTTTTTGGAGGGTGTTTACTTGCTTTGCTTGAAGGAGCAGTGATAATGGTGAACAAAACCTTTCCTCAGCCTCAAGATATCATGATAGAGGAGTCTATGCCTGGTATGCCCGGGATGCCGGGTATACAGATGGGGCAGATGCAGAATCAAGGACCGATGATATCAGAGAGTCAAAACCATAACACAGCTTCTTCTTCATCATGGTTTGGAGGGTTGTTTGGTAAGAAAAAGGAAGAGGTTCAATCAGGCAATGGAAGTAAAACAGAGGTGTTGGAGAGTTTTGATGCTCCTCAAGTCCCATCATATGACTACAAGTAAGCTTATGAATATCTCTCTATCATCCAATGGTTTTGACTACTGCTTCAATAATCTTATTCCACTTCTCTTTGACTCTTAAGTTAATGTTTGACAATGAGTTTATGTACTCAACCTAGGAACATTGTGTTTATATAACCATGTCTGACAGATATTGTTGGTTCTTATATAACGTAGTTTTAAGAGTTTCACAATAAGAAGCACAGTCTCAAGATGAAACCTACCCAAGGGGAAGCTAGATAATGTTGGTAAAGTTTAAAACTTTACCATTTATTTTTTAACAACAAGAGTAAAAAGTAAATTAGGGATTTAGAGTTTGCATATTTGGCTTTTGGGATTGGAGTTGTCAAAAATTGGGCATTTTTAACTTTTGAGATGCTATCAAAAATTTCGTTGCAGCAAAATCTATGTTGAAGGATGTTCTTAATTCGTTACACATTTCATGTTGCTGTATATAAGCTTTGGCAGAAAAGAAATACCGAACCAAAAGATTGAAAACCAAAACCAGCTTTGGCAGAAAAGAAATACCGAACCAAAAGATTGAAAACCAAAACCGAATCGAATTCTTTAAATACATCAACAAATCTTGAATTTCAAAAACCAAAAAAATCCAGAACTGTATCCGAACCAAACCAAAAAAATGAATAGGTGCCCAAAATATCTTAAATATTTTATTAATTAATATTTTAGATGTATTAGTTCTAATTAGTATTAAATATTTATATAAGATATTTTTGTTTTTAATTTTTATATTTAATTACTTTGTAAATTTATGTTTAAACCTAACGATTTTAATCTATTTTTAATTTTAATATTTTTATTAGAGTTTTGGTTGGAAAGGTAATTATGGTAACAAATATCTAACAAATCCAAACCGAATAAAACCGTTCTTTTTATTTTGGTTTCTAATCTTATATATTAATTGGGAAGTACAAAAATAAAAAAAACCTTAGTTTTGAACATATTTACAATGTGATGCCATTATGATTTTTATTATTATTTTTTATTATTTTTTATAGATTTGCTAAAAATAGGATATTTGATTTCAATTAGTATTAGTTTTTTTTTATAAATTTAAATATAATTATATATTTTAAGAAAAAATGTTTTTTTAATTAAAATTTGTTTTGGATTTTATTTGAATTTAGAATTATAATTTTTTTATAAATTTCAAATGTTTTTTAGATTAAAAAGAAAATTCAATTCAAAATAGTTTTATTAGTTTTTGGATTTACATAAACTATAGTTCTTTAAATTTTAAAGTATCCATGCAGAATCGAAACCAAAAAGAGTCGAATCCAAGCTAAAATTAGTACATACTTAAATGAATACTAATTTTTAATAATTAAACCAAACCAAACCCAATCCAAAAACCGAACGCTCATCGTAAATTTTACTTTCATCCCAAAAAAAAGAATACCGCGGTCAAAATTTTGACTTTTTGTTTTTCACTATTTCCTTGTGGAACAATCTGTGTCTAGGCCAAGATAATTCAAAATTTTGACTTTTTGTTTTTCACTATTTCCTTGTGGAACAATCTGTGTCTAGGCCAAGATAATTACCCAAACCTAATAAATAAAAATCTCCAACCCGTTTTTTTTTTCCTTCTCCGTCACGCCACTTTTATTTTTTCTCTGCCTCTCAAGCTCGTAGCTTCCACGGCGATTAATTACACGTAGTCTCGGGTACGATTATCATCTAAGAACCAACTATATTGATTTCTCTTTTGCTGTCGATTGATTTGTATACACAAAGTTTCTACCTTTTTCTACGCTTGATGTTAATCGTAATTCGTAAAGTACGGAGCTTTACAAACCCTAATTTTCTTCGTTCGATTGTATATAGTTCGTAATTAGTTGGAATTACTGAGAGATCTATGTTTAGAAAATCATTTAATGTATGATTCCTCTGATTTTCGTATCAATCAATTTTTCAATTGAGTCGCTTACTTGTTTGATAGAATGATTGACTGAGACATCATTTGGTTTAAGTCTCAGAGGTTGTATTGATGGGAACACCAGACACATTTGGGGAACCTTGCCCAGACTGTATCCTCGATGATATCGGTTGTGGATTTGGTGTAGGAGCTATAGGAGGATCTGCCTTTCATTTCATAAAAGGGACATACAATTCCCCTAAAGGTAGTCGCTTTTTAGGAGGAATTCAAGCAGTGAGGATGAACGCTCCTCGTTTGGGAGGCACTTTTGCTGTTTGGGCAGGTTTATGCTCAACATTTGACTGCACCATGGTGTACTTAAGACAGAAGGAAGATCCTTGGAACTTAATCATATCAGGTGCTGCAACTAGTGGGTTGCTGTGTTTGCGAAAAGGGCTTGGTCGAGCTTCAGTAGCAGCCTTAATCATATCAGGTGCTGCAACTAGTGGGTTGCTGTGTTTGCGAAAAGGGCTTGGTCGAGCTTCAGTAGCAGCGGCTGTTGGAGGTGCTTTATTTGCTTGGATTGGAGTAACAGATATAATGCCGGGGTTGCAGGATCGAGAAAAGATGATGTCAGAGAGTCAGAACCAGAACACAGCTTCTTCAAGGAAGAGATTTGTTTGGTAAGAAAAATGAAGAGGTTTTGGAGAGTTTTGATGCTCCTCCAGTCCCATCATATGACTACAAATAAGCTTCTGAATCAGCACTCTGTGACTCCTACGGTTATGTTTGACAATAGTTTAGAGTTTATGTACTCAAATCTAGGAACAATATGTTTATATTACGATTTCTGACAGACATTGTTGGTTCTTATATAACATAGTTTTTAGAGTTTCACAATAAGAAGCATAGTCTCAAAATGAAACCTATCCAAGGGGAGGTACTAATGGTGGTAAAGTTTGAACCTTTACCATTTATTTTTACAACAGAAGTATTAAAACTGAATTAGGAATTTTGCATTTGCATATTTGGCTTTGTGATTGATTGAGTTGTCCAAAATTTTTTCCAAATGAGTGAGTGATATCTCTAGTCACTGTCACTTTCTTTGCAGCAAAATCTATGTTGAATGATGTCAAACCTACAATACATCAAAATCTTTATACCAAAACAGGTTCACTAAAAAAGGAACCAGACCAGCTCAATGTGGACAAAATAACCAAAACAAAGTGAAGTTAGAGTAAATTTGAACCCAACCCATCAATCCAGTCCAAGAATTGATACTGTATTATTAATGTGAAACAGACCTGTCCGTCCTGCTCCGCAAAAACTTGCAAAAATATATTATATCTGAAAACAATATTTGACCTGCATCTCCAAAACCCGCAAAAACCAGCAAAAACTCAAAAAATCCGTAAAACAAATCAAACTATAAAAAAAATCCGTCAAAAACCCGCAAATCAGTTACTATTTTAGGGGTAAAAATATTTGACCTGCAACATGTAAATAAAATATGTATACATAAATAGAAAATTTTCAAAGAATGTGTATATATGCAAGTACAGGCATATAAAACCTAAAATTCAAATTCGTCCCCCAAAAGATAATTATTCAAGTAACCATGTTAACTGTTCAAGTAAAAACTAAAAATCAACATTTACGAAAATCATGTTAATTTTCTTATAAAACGTGAATATTGTTATCCAGAATAATAGGGATTTTTTAATTTATAAAAATTAAAATTTTAGTAAAATTATGGATTATCTAATTCTATAAGTGCTAATAGAGTTGTTACTTG
>CM071717.1:49875129-49886158 GCA_036630335.1 Physaria fendleri | reverse complement strand
GAGAGAGCACACAAAAGATAATGTACTGCAGTGGTTATGTAATTGGGGTTGAACCTTTAGGTATGTAGTTCGAATCCAGCTTAATACAAAAGAATTTTAATTAATTTAAATACTCTTCAGCCGACAACCATTGCCGGAGGTCCACCACTATAACGCCCCGCTCCCGACCTGAAGCCACTAGACGCCACAACCGGGAAGTCTCGGAACAGCACAGAGCGGAACAGCACAGAGCCATTCTCCTGATTCCACTCAGAGATTTTACTCCTGAATGAAACCAATAATTGGTTAGTCCGCCGGCAGGGCGAATATCATTGGACCATGCACTTTAAAAAAAACAAATACTATCATTGAAATAAACAAAAATCAAAGTTTACAAAAACAATTTACAAACCACAGCGGAAAACATTATTCAGGGTTTTCAAATCTCAGACAACAACTTAACGTGCAAACAGGGCGAGCAAATCTACATCGGTGTCCCATGTCCTCACTTCCTTACCTTATTCCTACTGACACCTGCAAGATACTGAGAGGGGGTCAGAGTGAGTGGGCACATACAGATCGGCTAGACAACTACAACCGCAAGGTCTAACAAGGTTTAGTCACTATCACAACAGCAAGGTCTAACAAGGTTTAGTCACTATCACAACAGACCATGACTAAGCCCCGATAAATCTTACTTCTGCAGTGTCATCGCCACTAATACAACTTCATGCATATCTACCACATGCCTACACAACCACAACCATGCAACTATGTGCAACATACCAAACCACTGCAACTAACATGCAACCCAGCGATACGAGCAATACAAGTAATAAGAAACAATCACGCAACGGCCCAACGGGCACACACACATGCAACAACCTGCCCTTACAACCCATCTAGACTTATCCACTAAACGCCAAACCCTCCACCACTCTTCCTACCCCTCTGGGTCTTGCCGACACAATAGAACCGACACTGTTGCGCAACACCCAGTCGATGCAGTAGTCCCGTCAATATTGTCTGGAGGAAGACACTACCAGAGAAGACGCTAATAAAAGCCTTAAAGGCCAAGGATGCAAGAGGAGAAGGATGGATCCCAACAACTAGACTGGCCAGGAACTCAACTCATAGGATAAACTATAATCAACCTTACTAACCAATAGGATTAAAACCAAGAGTTAATTGATGAACCCTTTTAAAACTAGTCTAGATCATCCCATGTACGTAAGCATATCAGTTTGTAACAATTAGCCACCGAAATAGAGTATCCACCATTCATAACCTAAGTATAAATTTCCAATCGAATTTTTTCACTATTCCACCGAAATAGAGTATCCACCATTCATAACCTAAGTATAAATTTCCAATCGAATTTTTTCACTATTTGGATGATTCCTCTCTTTATTACGCCTTGGTAAGGTTGACATCAGAGACTAAATTTTATACATATTAGTCTTTCTCCCTCTGATTACGCTGTGACAATCATTCATATTGTCCAGAAAACAAAAACCACTGAGAAAA
This sequence comes from Physaria fendleri, assembly GCA_036630335.1. NCBI lineage: Eukaryota > Viridiplantae > Streptophyta > Magnoliopsida > Brassicales > Brassicaceae > Physaria > Physaria fendleri. The sequence continues at coordinate 49,884,652 of CM071717.1, read as the reverse complement.
ATATATATATAATATATAAAAGAGTAAATAAAAGTTCAGGACAGTGAAAGAGTTGGTACTGTCAGATCCAGCTAAATTCGAGGTCAGTATACAAACACATAAAAGTGACAAACTTATAAATAATTATATATATATATATTGCTTAAAACCCTACTTAAATAATTTCAAAAGAAAATTTCTGATTTCAGACAGAGCCTTTTCTTTTCCCTACATGCTCTTTTTCGTTTCGTTCTGACTAAGATGAGATGATGACTCATTCCAATCCAAAAACCGGTGTCTGCAAAACAGAGATATTTGACTTTCCAGTTTGGTAAGAATTTGAAACGTTGCTATTAATCCAGTTTATGTTTCCACCGTACCCTTCAGTACTGTTATCCATTGTCGTTGTTGCAGACAGTGGAATAGCTGAGATAGGACTCGAAGCAGCAGGATGATTGTTATATCCTTCAGACCCAACAAAACTACTACCACCAAAGTTGTTTTGGCCCTCTAGCATTACCGGCATTGTGGTATAACCAGGAGGGTGGTTATGAATATCAGACCCGAAGGTTGATACTGGTCGGATCTCGGCTTTCGGGTTTGACTGGAATCCAAACACATTGGACCAGTACTGATCAGCCGGGTCTTGTTTGATTGGTATTCCTGTATGGTAAAAGGTTCCTCCTCCATGGTCAGGGACTGGTGTTGCCACGTTGAAGGTGAGCGATGGTGTGGTCAGAGATGGGGGTTCGGACGGAGATAAATCAACGGTTTTTTCGACAGTTGCAGTTGTTGGGGACGGTTTAGATCAACGGTTTTTTCGACAGTTGCAGTTGTTGGGGACGGTTTAGGCATTAGTCCACCCACGGGCAGATTACAACTAGCAATCGACTTGACATCGTAGCGACTAATGTCGAAGTTAGTGACTGCATTTAAACCACGGAATTTGATGGCTGCTATATCATAAGCTTCTGCAGCTTCCTCTTGAGTGCCTGAAGTTTAAATTCCAAATTACATTTCATTAAACTATAATCATATCATATAATTAAATTATAGGGAAACAATATTAATAAAATGCAACTCACTGAATGTGCCAAGATAAAGGTCTTTATTGCCTGCAACTCTTCCAATTCGTGCCTGCCATCGACCATGCTGATGATGTCTACATTATTGCATTGAAAAGTTAAAAAAAAATTATTAAGAACATACACATTAGAACTAATCAAATAAATTTAATAATCTACTGTTAAGAGAATAAACAGACCTAGTGACACCTCTGTACATGGACGCACCCCTAGAGAATCCACTGCTTTTCCTTTAATAATATAAAACATACTTTGGCTAAGACATAAGTTTGATTTTCTTGCAACAACGAAAAAACAAGGTATCTCAAATTAAATTATTACCTTCTTAGAGATGCAACGAACTCTTGTCTGGTCATAGTTTTCATTTCTTCAAGTTCAGACTCGTAATTGGATATCTAAGCAAGTAATCGTAAAATAAAACAAAATTTTCATTTCTTCAAGTTCAGACTCGTAATTGGATATCTAAGCAAGTAATCGTAAAATAAAACAAAAAATATTGAAAAAAATAATAAAAAATTCAGATGAATAAATCGAAAGAGACAAAATTACCGGGAAATTAGTAGTAGTCGTAGGACCCCAATACTTAAGAAGACAAAATTACCGGGAAATTAGTAGTAGTCGTAGGACCCCAATACTTAAGAGCAGCAAGGTCGTAAGCTCTAGCTGCTTTATCTTCCTTATCATAACCACCTGAACATAACAAATAACATACCCAAAAAATTACATTACGAATGAGAAAGAATGATAGGAATTAACAATTAAAATTGACAAGAAAGATGATGAAATAAACTGTTCAAAGAGAATTAAATGAAACTCACCTAAATAAACTGCAGAACGAATTAAAAATCACCATAAATTTGAGATCATCCACGGTTGAGTAATCATTTCAAGTCGCAGAGACAAAGCACAACATTAAAAGCCCACATTAGATTCTGGGGTGACCTCATCAGTCAAAAAAGTTAAAAAGTAAAAACATAAAGACCAAACGCGCATTATAGTAAAACATCAACTGAACATGTTTAACACGCGCATATGAAGTGCATTTTAAGACCAAAACAGTACCTTGTCTTCCCTTTCTGCTTTGGCCTTCTCTTCGGCAACTATTATCCCATAGATGAGCTTCGTATCTCCCAGTCCATCTATGTCTGTTTTATTTTACAAATATACAATCATAAGTTATCATAAATAAATACACATGCAATTGTTTATACAACTTTTTACGTTTAAAATGTAATTATTTTAGAGTAAATGTATTAATTTGGTTAAACGAACCTTGTGACACCTCGATAAATCGAAGTACGTTGACCAAAAGTCTCTACGTTCTTTTTCGGAGTAGGCGAAGCCTCTGAGACAACTAGAGAGTTCTGTTGTGGCTTTTGCACGCTAGATTCTTCAGATGAATGTCCACCAGAGTAGTTTCCAAGGAAGCTAGCAGCGATTGATTTAAGCTCCGAGTCATAGATCTCTGCGGCAGATGGAGGTTGAAGGGGTTGTTGTAGGTCATAGACAACGCCTCCGAGAGATTGCACTTGTTGTTGCATTGGTCTTGTTGTCGTAGTTGTAGCTCCACCGCCGAGGAAATTTTCCAGCTTAGGACCGCCGGGGTAAATGGAAAGAACCGCCGTGCCGTCGCTTGTTGAAACTCCTGGTGAACCATCTTGCTGATTGACTGAAAATTTGGTTTAATTTTAGAGGGTATTGAGGTAATAATTAGTGTTTTACTTTAAAGAGAGACAGTATCTAGTGAAAGATTCTGTAGGGTAAATTAATAGATATATTTATTGTTTTTAACTAGATCTAATAGAATAACTAGATCTAAGAAGGTCTTTGACTGATTTCTAAGTACAGTAAAAGAAAAAAGATTGTAGATAACATAGAAGCAATGAATTTTAAAATAGACTACTAAATTAAAATAAGATAAAGTAGATTAAACCAAAAAGGGCAAGGAACTGGTCTAGGTGCAACAAAAACACAAAGATGGTTTGTCTTGGTTCATATAAATTTTGAAAAGACAAATTAAAAGGAGTTGGGAGAGAAAGAGAACCTGGAGATGTGGAGAAAGGTTGAAAGAGAGAGAGATGAGAAGGGTGATGTTGATGATCTGATGTGGATGAAGTGAGATTATTAGGGTTAGAGGAAGAGTTGAAGTGGTTGTTGGTGTTGGAGAGAGAGAAAGAGAGCCAGTTCTGGTGAGAAGTAGATGAAGAAGGAGACAAAGAAGAATCATAGCTAGAAGAAGCAGAAGATTTGTTGGTATGGTTCTTCATATTTTTTGGAAATAGGGTTTTTTTTCTTTCTTTTCTTTCGGGACTCGTGAAGTTTTCTGGATGACAGAGAAGGGAAAAAAAGGAGATTAAATCTCTGGTGATTTCGCCTTTGGAAATAGTGGAAGGTCTCGTCTTTTAACTCTCTTCCTCTAGGGTTTGAGTCCTTTGAGAGATAGAGAAAGAAAACAAGGTCAAAACAAGAGAGAGAAGAAGAGCACGAGGGTCTTAGACTCTGTAGCCTATATTCGAAGCTAAAATAAAAAATATAATATGATAATTTTGGTTAGAAAATCACATGCAGAGACCACGTAATCATCTTAAAACAATTAGAATGTCGGATATAAATCTTTAGATAATGATAGATTTGTGTGCTTTATGCTTTATCTTCCTTATCATAACCACCTGAACATAACAAATAACATACCCAAAAAATTACATTACGAATGAGAAAGAATGATAGGAATTAACAATTAAAATTGACAAGAAAGATGATGAAATAAACTGTTCAAAGAGAATTAAATGAAACTCACCTAAATAAACTGCAGAACGAATTAAAAATCACCATAAATTTGAGATCATCCACGGTTGAGTAATCATTTCAAGTCGCAGAGACAAAGCACAACATTAAAAGCCCACATTAGATTCTGGGGTGACCTCATCAGTCAAAAAAGTTAAAAAGTAAAAACATAAAGACCAAACGCGCATTATAGTAAAACATCAACTGAACATGTTTAACACGCGCATATGAAGTGCATTTTAAGACCAAAACAGTACCTTGTCTTCCCTTTCTGCTTTGGCCTTCTCTTCGGCAACTATTATCCCATAGATGAGCTTCGTATCTCCCAGTCCATCTATGTCTGTTTTATTTTACAAATATACAATCATAAGTTATCATAAATAAATACACATGCAATTGTTTATACAACTTTTTACGTTTAAAATGTAATTATTTTAGAGTAAATGTATTAATTTGGTTAAACGAACCTTGTGACACCTCGATAAATCGAAGTACGTTGACCAAAAGTCTCTACGTTCTTTTTCGGAGTAGGCGAAGCCTCTGAGACAACTAGAGAGTTCTGTTGTGGCTTTTGCACGCTAGATTCTTCAGATGAATGTCCACCAGAGTAGTTTCCAAGGAAGCTAGCAGCGATTGATTTAAGCTCCGAGTCATAGATCTCTGCGGCAGATGGAGGTTGAAGGGGTTGTTGTAGGTCATAGACAACGCCTCCGAGAGATTGCACTTGTTGTTGCATTGGTCTTGTTGTCGTAGTTGTAGCTCCACCGCCGAGGAAATTTTCCAGCTTAGGACCGCCGGGGTAAATGGAAAGAACCGCCGTGCCGTCGCTTGTTGAAACTCCTGGTGAACCATCTTGCTGATTGACTGAAAATTTGGTTTAATTTTAGAGGGTATTGAGGTAATAATTAGTGTTTTACTTTAAAGAGAGACAGTATCTAGTGAAAGATTCTGTAGGGTAAATTAATAGATATATTTATTGTTTTTAACTAGATCTAATAGAATAACTAGATCTAAGAAGGTCTTTGACTGATTTCTAAGTACAGTAAAAGAAAAAAGATTGTAGATAACATAGAAGCAATGAATTTTAAAATAGACTACTAAATTAAAATAAGATAAAGTAGATTAAACCAAAAAGGGCAAGGAACTGGTCTAGGTGCAACAAAAACACAAAGATGGTTTGTCTTGGTTCATATAAATTTTGAAAAGACAAATTAAAAGGAGTTGGGAGAGAAAGAGAACCTGGAGATGTGGAGAAAGGTTGAAAGAGAGAGAGATGAGAAGGGTGATGTTGATGATCTGATGTGGATGAAGTGAGATTATTAGGGTTAGAGGAAGAGTTGAAGTGGTTGTTGGTGTTGGAGAGAGAGAAAGAGAGCCAGTTCTGGTGAGAAGTAGATGAAGAAGGAGACAAAGAAGAATCATAGCTAGAAGAAGCAGAAGATTTGTTGGTATGGTTCTTCATATTTTTTGGAAATAGGGTTTTTTTTCTTTCTTTTCTTTCGGGACTCGTGAAGTTTTCTGGATGACAGAGAAGGGAAAAAAAGGAGATTAAATCTCTGGTGATTTCGCCTTTGGAAATAGTGGAAGGTCTCGTCTTTTAACTCTCTTCCTCTAGGGTTTGAGTCCTTTGAGAGATAGAGAAAGAAAACAAGGTCAAAACAAGAGAGAGAAGAAGAGCACGAGGGTCTTAGACTCTGTAGCCTATATTCGAAGCTAAAATAAAAAATATAATATGATAATTTTGGTTAGAAAATCACATGCAGAGACCACGTAATCATCTTAAAACAATTAGAATGTCGGATATAAATCTTTAGATAATGATAGATTTGTGTCTTCTCTTCGGCAACTATTATCCCATAGATGAGCTTCGTATCTCCCAGTCCATCTATGTCTGTTTTATTTTACAAATATACAATCATAAGTTATCATAAATAAATACACATGCAATTGTTTATACAACTTTTTACGTTTAAAATGTAATTATTTTAGAGTAAATGTATTAATTTGGTTAAACGAACCTTGTGACACCTCGATAAATCGAAGTACGTTGACCAAAAGTCTCTACGTTCTTTTTCGGAGTAGGCGAAGCCTCTGAGACAACTAGAGAGTTCTGTTGTGGCTTTTGCACGCTAGATTCTTCAGATGAATGTCCACCAGAGTAGTTTCCAAGGAAGCTAGCAGCGATTGATTTAAGCTCCGAGTCATAGATCTCTGCGGCAGATGGAGGTTGAAGGGGTTGTTGTAGGTCATAGACAACGCCTCCGAGAGATTGCACTTGTTGTTGCATTGGTCTTGTTGTCGTAGTTGTAGCTCCACCGCCGAGGAAATTTTCCAGCTTAGGACCGCCGGGGTAAATGGAAAGAACCGCCGTGCCGTCGCTTGTTGAAACTCCTGGTGAACCATCTTGCTGATTGACTGAAAATTTGGTTTAATTTTAGAGGGTATTGAGGTAATAATTAGTGTTTTACTTTAAAGAGAGACAGTATCTAGTGAAAGATTCTGTAGGGTAAATTAATAGATATATTTATTGTTTTTAACTAGATCTAATAGAATAACTAGATCTAAGAAGGTCTTTGACTGATTTCTAAGTACAGTAAAAGAAAAAAGATTGTAGATAACATAGAAGCAATGAATTTTAAAATAGACTACTAAATTAAAATAAGATAAAGTAGATTAAACCAAAAAGGGCAAGGAACTGGTCTAGGTGCAACAAAAACACAAAGATGGTTTGTCTTGGTTCATATAAATTTTGAAAAGACAAATTAAAAGGAGTTGGGAGAGAAAGAGAACCTGGAGATGTGGAGAAAGGTTGAAAGAGAGAGAGATGAGAAGGGTGATGTTGATGATCTGATGTGGATGAAGTGAGATTATTAGGGTTAGAGGAAGAGTTGAAGTGGTTGTTGGTGTTGGAGAGAGAGAAAGAGAGCCAGTTCTGGTGAGAAGTAGATGAAGAAGGAGACAAAGAAGAATCATAGCTAGAAGAAGCAGAAGATTTGTTGGTATGGTTCTTCATATTTTTTGGAAATAGGGTTTTTTTTCTTTCTTTTCTTTCGGGACTCGTGAAGTTTTCTGGATGACAGAGAAGGGAAAAAAAGGAGATTAAATCTCTGGTGATTTCGCCTTTGGAAATAGTGGAAGGTCTCGTCTTTTAACTCTCTTCCTCTAGGGTTTGAGTCCTTTGAGAGATAGAGAAAGAAAACAAGGTCAAAACAAGAGAGAGAAGAAGAGCACGAGGGTCTTAGACTCTGTAGCCTATATTCGAAGCTAAAATAAAAAATATAATATGATAATTTTGGTTAGAAAATCACATGCAGAGACCACGTAATCATCTTAAAACAATTAGAATGTCGGATATAAATCTTTAGATAATGATAGATTTGTGTGTTTACTAGTTTTAGTATTAACTCATAACTATCTAATCTAACATTAGAACATCGTTTTTTGGATTACCTTTACTCGTAGACCTTCCACTTAATCTTAAGATTTTTGATCTTTTAATCTGATTAAACAAAATAATAATAATTTAAATGAATGATGTTGAAGTAGTCACTACAAAAAGTGATGTATACCAAATAATGTAATGATGAAATCAAATAATGTAATGATGAAATCTAAATAAATTTTAAGAAAAAAACAGTAAAAAGGAAAATGAAAAGAGAGAGAGAGGGAAACAGCAAAAGGGCAAGTGGAAGCTTTTGATGGGATGAACTGGGCGGCGACTGATCTCACATCTCTTTCTTTTCATTTTTCATTTTTTTTTAATTTAATTTCTGTTTTGTGTTTTAGGTGACGTGGAAGGACCAATGGTCTACATATTCTATACATACGGTGAATGTTTTAAATTTTGTTTTTTCTAACTAAATTGTTATATTAACGCATGCAAGTTGTGTACTATTTCAAGCCAAAACCAAAAAAAAAATCAAATGCATTGTTAGCCCAAAAAAAAGTCTTTCTTAAGATTTGACAAATATTAACAAATATTATATGATATACTTGATTTATATAATGCATTTCATAAGAAAATAGTCATTAGTAGTAAATCAAAACTCTGAATCATGAGTTAGTTATTTGTGATTGTCCAGTAATTCTGATTAAGAATCTTATTATATACATTAGCTCAAAATCATTTAATATACCCCCTAAACTATTATAAAATGTTTATGAATAAAACTTATTACATATAGCGACGAAGAAATCGAGATCTGTGTTGATCTCCGATCGACAAGTGAGAGCCACAAAGGTCTCGCCGTCGTTCCACCTCTTTTATTTTGTATATATCGTTTTGTACAAATCAGATCGATTCATGGGATCATATGAAATGGCAGTAGTGGTGATTTCGTCCGCCGGTGAGACTTCACCGGATTTGCCTGCCTCGCCTCTCATATGTGAAACGGTGGCCCATAGTCTCTGTCGGTTTGAAGCTCGGGGAGTTGTAGAATCCGACTAGGTTAGATCTTCTAACCCTTGCTCAAATTTATCCTCATTGTTATCTTTTAGCATGATCACTGTTTTTCTTTTGGTACTCTCTGCTTCGTATGCTCTCTGTTTTGATTGGATTTGGTTTAGTTGTCTACGTTTCTGCTCGGTGGAAGTCTCCTTGATTAATCTGATACGGCTTGTATAGTTGATCGACTGGGGAAAGTTCATCGATCTTGGCTTCTATACGGCTTGTATAGTTGATCGACTGGGGAAAGTTCATCGATCTTGGCTTCTTAGTTTAGGTTTTTATAGTTTGTTGGTAATTAGAGCAGTTTGCTGATTTGAAGTTTTAGAATTGGCTATTTTCAAAAAAAACTAGGTCGGAGATGTGAAAATTCCGATGAAGCTTTCAGCAATTGTTCGAATATTTTAATTTTGAACTTTACTGGAATTTCATTGAAGATTTTCGATACTACAAACACCATTAGGGCATAAATTGTAAACTTTCATGGTCCTTGTGGAGACAAGATAGTTTTCTCCTAATAAGTGTTTAGCGTTGTTTGGTTGATCTTCCGAGACTTAACTGTTCCGGAAATTTTATTATTGCGAAGAGAAGATCGGTGATACCATACTGCATTTTTGAGTCGCAAAAGTCTCTCCTTCAACTCTCAGCCACTTCTTCATTGGCCCATCTTACCCGCTTATCGACCATCACTGAGAATGAAATTGGTGAGCTTATATCTGCCGTGTTTCACGAATGTCTTTACAATTTATTTCCGATTTTAGATTTTTTGTATTAGCTTGTTTATTTTGATTTGTAACCTAGTTTATAATCTAAACGTTTGAGTAAAAAAAGAAAATCTTGTAAACAGTGCCATTTCCGTCCATAAAGTTTATAAGATTGCCATTACACAACTTGTCTTTTAAAACTATCACAGGCCATTTCCGTCCATAAAGTTTATAAGATTGCCATTACACAACTTGTCTTTTAAAACTATCACAGACGGCCACAAATTCGCATGCCACTGTCAACGGGAAAAGACCAACGTGTCCTGTCTATGAACTTCACACAAGGACACGCTGATCTTTTCCCGTGAACAATGGCACGTGAGTTTGTGGCCGTCTGTGACAGTTTTAAAACACAGTGATAATCTTATAACATCCGTAGACATCAATGACACTGTCTCTAATTTTCTTAAAAAAAAATTTAAAAAAGCTTATTTCATCTTGACCCAAAAAAAAAAAAAAAAAAAAAA